>JBBPDI010000025.1:11037617-11052759 GCA_037974545.1 Cucumis variabilis | reverse complement strand
AAACATATAACAATAAATTGGTCTTCTCACTTGTAGTTATACCCCAATACTTGTTGAATTTTGTTTGCATGCTTAATGTCATCTGACTTAATATTGCATTCTCATACAACGAGTATTCATGAATTATTTCTTGGATCAAATAAAGTTTGTGAAAAAATATATTTGAAGTCATAGATATTGATGCAGAAAACTTCATTGTTACCTTTAAAAAAGTTTTAGGAACTTTACAAACACTTTTGTATCATCCCAATCTTCAACAGTAGGAATATCATCTTTTGGCAAATAACTAGGGTCGTGCTCTTCTAATCTTTCAAACGTATTTTGGCACTTAATTGCTCCATCCAACATAGTAAAGCTAGAATTCCATTGTGTTGGAACATCCATCGTAAGACAATTTTTTGTTGACATTTTATCTTCTTTAGCAAAATCTTTAAATATTTACAGTCTAGCAGGAGATGACCTAACATATTTCACAGCATTTCTGATTCGAATGATAGACACATGCAAATCTTTTAAGCCATCACTAACAATCAAATTCACTCACCATCCAATACCAACCCATTTCTGCCTCTAACCTTTTTAACCAATTATGCAATGGCTACATCATTTCAACCTGCATTATCAACTGTTATAGTAAAGAGTCTATCAATACCCCATCCTTCTAAGCATTTTTCAATGGTTCTCCCTATTGTATCTCCTTTATGATTAGTTATTTGACAAAAGTTCAAAATTCTTTTGTGAAGGTTCCAATCATCATCAATGAAATGAGCCGTTATAACCATATAATTAATATTTTGTAGAGAAGTCTATGTATCCGTGGTTAAACAAACTCTTTGACCACTTCGAGTTAATACACTTTTTAACTTTTTTTTCTCCTTCATATACATTTGAAAATAATCCTTTGCAACAGTTACTCTTGATGGAATCACAAACTTTGGATTTAATGTCCGACAAAATTGATGAAATCCTTCACTTTCTACAAATTTAAATGACAATTCATCTAAGATAACCATACTAGCAAGCATTGTTCTACAATTTTCTTGAGTGAATGATGTAGCCATTAAACTACTTTCAGAATCTCCCTCTCATTCAACATTATCTTCTGATGGATCTACATACTTCTATATATTTCTCTAAATGTCTTTTTAAATTAGTTGTACCATTTTTTTTGGAATCACAAGTATATGAAGCCCCCCAATGTTTACAAGCAGCCTTAGGAAATTTAGGATCACAACATTCTACTTTTATACAATGTTCCCATACCGATGATGGTGGTTTAACTGACTTTCTTTTTCCTAACACTGGACTAGAACAACTTTGTTTTGAAATTTCGTCTATAGAGAATGAAGCCATCCTAATAATCATCAAACAAAACAAACAAAAAAGCACACAATTTTTAACTAATAATCATCAAAGTAAAACAATAAGTAATGTAGATCCTATACTAGTGATGCTTCTTATATTGAGAATATAAGTAAAGTAAAATCTATATGTTCTCTATGGCTTCTCTTAAGCTTTTCATTTCCCCCTTTTCCTTGTTTATGGTTTTAATCGCATCAACTCAACTTAGAGAAATGTCACATTTCTCAAGACTATCCATTTAGTGTTTTATGATTTAAGCCTAATGCTTGGATTTAATTAAATTCTAAAAGCTTCAGTTCAATATTTCAATTTAGAGAAATGTCACAAACGTTTCATCCCTTTATATATAGCATTTAGCAAAAATAATTTCTCTTTAGTTGATCTTATTAAGGGCAACTCAACTAAAGCACATGATGACAAATGTCATAGAAAATACCTGCCACAAACAACAAAAGAAGAAGAATTCAGCCAACTAAGTTAGAACATTCTTATGTTCATACTTTTAACAAGAACAAGAAAACTCAGATTCCTTGAGAAAAAACAATCAATTACGTATAAACAGAAAAGTCTATGGTTGAAGTGTGAAAGGAAATTAGTTGGGGGTTAGATAAGTACTGGAAAGATAAATTTGAATAAAATGAATTAGTAAAATATGTTTGAAAATATTTGTAGATAATGAGAGAATTTGGTGTCACCAAACACCCAAAATAGAAAATTAAATATTGGAATTCATTTAAATTGGGAAGCTTCGTATTGGTTAAGATCTCAATCCAAAACCCTTTTATGTTTCCTTTCAACATTCAAATTCATTTAGCAAACAGATTGCTAACCCACGGAAGCAAACAGATTGAAATCAAATGCCAAAAATATAATGGTAACATTTTCAAAACAAAAAATCAATCAACTAATATTTACTGACCCAATGAGAATCCAGATGGCTGACCTGAACCCACAGAGAACAGAGAATGGAGAAACCCACGACGAAGGAATGGTGAAAGATGAACAAACCTAGATGGAAGATGGAAGAAACCCACGGTGAAAGGCAAAAAAATGGCGGAGAACAAAGAACGATTAACGAATGAAGAAACCCACGGCGTGTTTGAGGAATCGAACTTTACTTTAAAGTTTAACCTAACTTTACTTTTAATTTGAATCGAACCGACCCAATTCAATTTGGTTTGGTTTGGTAATAATACATTTAAAGACTGATCCAACCCGAACCGATTTGGTTTGGTTCAGTTCTTCGGTTCGGTTCTGGTTGTTACACCCTTACTACCCACTATGAGGGATAATAGAGAGATTGTTCCCTTAAGTGCTGACGTTGGCAGCTGAACATGAGGCTCCACCCTCTCATTGGCCCGAGAGAGATTCACTTTAGTGATTGGACCATAAACCAATTGTTTATTAGAGGATCGACTATGACTTAAGGAACATGATGTAATTTCAGGTGTAAAATCATATTTTTAGTACCCTAATCGAATTTATGAACAATCTATGAAGAGTCAACTTACTAATCATGGTTATATCAAGTGGATACAATAATATGTCTACAGTGAGGAGAGTGTAGCTACATGCTATAGTAGATAGTTCCATTAGCTAACAAGTATTGGTTAACTAGTTAAAGATCAGTATAATTGGTTAATCTTAGATCGTTGAAGCTCATGATTTGTAGGTCCATTAGGTCCTTTCACTAGCTCATTATGAAATTAAACTTAGAACAATGTGATTGGAAGATTCCAATCATTCAAATTGATTAAGAGAAGAAATCGTTAATAATCTTGATATAGTTAATGATTACAAATTAAGAGAAAAATTATATTTAAATAAGATTTATATTAAAAAAAATCCAATAGATATTTGAATCAGGACAAATGGATTGATCAGAATTCGCGGTGAAAGTTAATAATACAATACAATTTAGTTAATTAAATTGTTTGATTAATTATATAATATTTTCAAATTAATTATATTAATAAATGAAATTATTTAATTAAATGAATTTTGAGTTACAAATTTTTCAAAAGTAGAAATTTCATTTCTTAAAGTCAAAATTGTTGACTGTTGGTGAGTGAATTTATCCCATGTGGAAATTGAGTAAGTTACTTGGTATTGTGTGGTGTTAATCTCATAGTTCTCTGCAAATCAGAACAAAAAGCCAATTGTTTATGCATGTAGTTTTGTATGGGAATTGGTTATAAATACATTAGTCTTAATTATTAAATTAAAACTTGATGAATACTTTGTATTTTGTTGGAAAATACATGATACTCATATAAACTTTTCTTCTTCTATATCTCTCTTAAAATTGATCACTAAATTGGTCCAACAACTAAGATCGAAAAATAGTAGACAGAAGACTTTGAGTCACAAATCTAATTGAGTTCTTTATTCCAATGTTATAAGAACACTTTTTTGAAAAAAATCATGTTCCTCTTCCCACAAACAATTTTACTAAAAGAATATTAAAAAATATATGATCTGTAAACTTAACCTCACTTGTATACAAAACACAAGAGCTTCATTTATTGATACAATCTTACATTTGTTATTAAGTCAAAACAACAAAGCTAGCCATAAAATAAATGAATGTTTAAAAATATTATCTCCAAACTAAAGGGGTCTAGGCCTAAAGCACCTTAACTAAGATGTTTAGGATGTAAGGCTTTTCAGGCAGTAGTAACGACAATAAACACTAGAACAACAGGGAAAGGAAGTTAGACAATCATTCGACCTAACATCAGCTACTATGATCACCTACCATGAGAGATCAACCAACTCTTTAAAATTAAAAGGCTAGTCTCAAGTCCAATCAAAGCACTGAAAATCATCAAACCTCATACATCAAGGGAGCTATCCTGCATCACTGTGAATCTTATCGTCATTGTTTTCTTCATGAAATGGTTTTGCCTTCAATGTTTTCATCTCTCTTTCATGTTGATCGTTTGTCATCTTTAGACAATCAAAAGTGAATGTTGAAGGTCGATATTTTTCACTACAAGAAAAATGGGTTTTAATGACACTACTAATCAAGACATTGTGTCGTTGAAAATAAAAAAAGGGTGGGGTGAGTTAAATTGTGTCGTTGAAAATAAAAATATGAATTATTTCTTGATACAATTTAATTTGTTTTGACACAATTTTTGCGTCGTTAATTTAGGATAATTTTTTTTGTGTCATTAAAAAAATTTTAAATGAAAAAACCCAAAATTTCAAATTTTTTGAATTCTCTCCCTCTCGCAATTAAAACTAAATAAAACCCTCAAATTTTCACTCAAGCAAAAACGCTATCGTCGAACGAAGCCTTAAGGCCATTTTTTCTCTCTCTACTGATAATGCAAAAAAAATAACATCGAACAAAGTGGGCTACTGCATCATTGTGAAGAACCCCCTGCCTTCCAGTTTTCTACCAGTCACTGTCGTCGATTCCACACTTCAGTCACTGTCATCGTTGCCACATTAACAAGCCTTTACCGTCAAACTCACCAATCTAGCCGCTGTCGTCGAATAAATTTATTTAGAAATATGAGTTCTAATGACACTTGAAATAAAGAAAAAAAAGAAGGGAGGGAATAAAATTTGTTGTTAAAAATAAAACTGTGAAATTTTTCGTGACACAATTATTTTGACATAAATTGAGTTTTCTTGACACAATTTTTTTAACACAAATTGAGTTTTCTTGACACAATTTCCACGTCGTTAATTAACGACATAAATTATGTGTCATTAAAAATGACCCTAATAAAACATCAATGCTTTTCTTTATTTGTACACTTTCTAATTTTAAAAAAATAATTTGACGCTTTCATCCCTCTTGCGAACCACGATAAAAAAAATTCTTACTTCATCCCACGTCACCTTTGTCTTTCTCTCTCACAAACGCTCTTCACAACTTTTCCTCTCTCTCAAAAGCTCTTTGTATGTTGTTTGAAGGAGCTCACCAAATTTACAGGTAGTTGAAGAATTCATGGAGCAAAGATTGATCAAGTCCATTTATATGTTAGTTTGATTACATTAGGTCACACATACATGTACTACAATTAATTTATCTTTAGATTATTGTAAAACCTTTATCGACAATGTAAGGTAAATTTTTTTATTATCAATAAAAAAATATTTCTAAACATATGTGGTTAATTTGAATCATGTATTTAATTTATTTGCATCCATCATTTATATGTCAAAAATTATGTGTTGTAACTTGATCAATAACGATGTCAGACAAGTTATAGGAACAATGTCGTAAGCATCATGGGTTGGCCTAATAGTAAAAAGTTAAAAAATGAACTAAAAGGTCATGGATTCAATCCATTGTGGCCACCAACGTAGGAATTAATTTTCTATGAGTTTTCTTGTCACCCAAATCCTATAGAGTCAGACGGGTTATCCCGTGAGATTAATTGAGGTGCACGTAAGCTAGGCCAGACATGTGAAATCACATTTTTCTTCATAAGAATTATGCACAAAATGAAACATGACAATATATTAATGTTGATTATAGATAAAGATGACACATTTAAAGCGTCAATGTACGGGTATTCATGATAATATATTCATGTGGAGCTATAGATAATGGTGACATATTTATTGCATCAAGGTAAGAGTATTAATGACACAATGTTGATGTCATCTAAGCATATTTATTGACATATTTTTCAAAGTATCATTAAATAGCATTTCTTGACAGGAGCTTCAATGACGCAAAAATTGTGTCGTTGAAACTCTTTATAATACAAATTTTGTATCGTTAAAACCCAAATTTGTAGTAATGTTAGTCTTTTGAAAGTTAAAGTTCGAGTGAAAGTCGATGCTGAACATTGATTTTCTTCTTCTTTTAGTGATCATACTCAACCTTTGAAAGACTAAAGATCAAGTAGTTGAAGGCTTGATATAATTAAAGATAGAAGTCATTTGCTTAATTTTATTTAAATTGTTAACTTCTTCAAAAGATGCATAATTGTTGTCGACTTCCATTATGCTATAGCATGACATTTAGTGACTTCTAATACTTCCTCTGAATAATCATCAACGAAGCTTCATGGGAGGATATCTATCAAAGTTATCAATTGTCAAGGTTGGAGGAAGTCCTCGTCTTTTTCTTTGATAGGCTTAGGCTTTCACATCTACTTGTTTCTTTTTTCACCTCTTTTTGTGGGAGATGCTTCTTTTTGTATGCTTTTGATGGAGGTGTGACTTTTCATTTCAATGGAATTTGTTTGTCTCCATTTTTATGAGCAACGACTATCCATTCCTCACCATCATTCTCAATAGTCTCTTCTTTGTTTTGAGAGTTATAGTCTTGATCTTTTGTTGAAATCGAACAAATATAGATTCGAAAGTCACAAACTGAATCAAGCTTTTTCTTTGATCATAAACTTGTGTTAATGATGAAACACTTGAAGTCATCTCGACTATAACATAATTTTTTTGAGCTACTTCATCAATATCCAGCTCAATCTTCTTTTCATAAGCCAACTTTAAAATAAGCTCTTTCAACACGAAACATTTTTTTCAACAGGGTGACTAATGATCCAATAGTACTTACAGTAGTTAGGATCAACTACTTTTCTTTCTTGTTCTGGTAATTTGCATTCTGGCAGCTGAATAATTTATTTTTCTAGCAGCAATTCTAACATGTCTGCAACATTAGAGTTAGGAAATGGATAAATTTTTCCTACCTTTCTTTAAGAGTTGGATGACACTTCTCTATGTCATCTCTCTTTTTAGCTATGGTTTCATTTTCTTTGGAAGAAAATTTCAATGGGCTTGTATGGTCGACCATAGAATTTTTTTATGACACTTTCTTCAATCTCTTCAGTGTCTTTGATTTCTTTCTTCTCCTTTTCTACTTCAGAGATTAGAAAATCTTTAGTTTCCCTATTAGCGATGCTCAACTCCATGTCATGGGCTCAAGTTGCTAATTGTTCAAAAGTACGAGGTTTTATTCCCTGTAAAATGTAAAGAAGATCCTTGTGCATGCCATGGGTGCACATTTCTACAGTGGACAATTCGGTGAGTCGATCTTAGCGGTCAAGACTTAGAGCTCTCTATCAGTTGATGATTGGCTCTTTCTTTCGTTGTCTTGTGTTTGTAAGCTCCATCATGCTTATAGTTCCCACTTGGTGCCGTAGAAGCGGTTTAGGAACTTCTTTTCTAGTTGTTTCCAACTATCAACATCTTCCAGCTTCAGATCGATATACCACTTGAAAGCATTTTTTTTAAGCTTCGAATGAACTTTCTGACTAGTTGGTCTTCCCTTGATTCTTCGTTCTCACATGTTTCAACCAAGTAAGTAATGTGTTGCTTTTGATTACCCTTTCCATCAAATTATTGAAACTTTGGAGGTTCGTACCCAACACGCATTCATAGGTCATTGATTCTCTTGGTATATGGTTGGAGTACATAAAAGAAGTTTGTCGCGATCCTCCATACTAAGCTTTTATCAAGCTTGTGATCATATCTTGCAGCTATTGGACTAATATGGAGGCGACGGAGATGGACTGTTTGTCTGTTTTCCCGTAACATAGCTTTTCCTTTTATCATCAGCTTTGACACTAGGCATTTTGCTTGACTCAGAAGTTTCACAATTTCATGATCTCGCTCTTTGATAGCTTTCATTAGAAAATTTATTTTTCTCTCTATCTCCGCCATGGCGGCCTCGACTATCACATCAACCATTATGATCAACACTACTTCAAGGTGTGATTCTTTCTCTGATAGGTTTGAAGTAGGTATATAGTTGTTGAACAAGAGATTCTCTTTGTTGATGATCCCCGCCTTTTGGAGATTCCATAAGTTGTTCCCAACTTTTCTTTTTGAGCAAATTTTTTTATTCATGTTCTTGCATGCTCCTCTTTGAGTGACTCTAGGTGACAAGTTCAGTGTAAGTGTCATTTAGAATAGTAGCCATGGTTGCAACTTTCCTTAGTGTCATCAGTTGATTTGTTGATTTAAGTTTTGAGAGAGAGATGAGAGATAAAGATCGTCCTACCAAGCGTGTCAATTTATTCGCACGAGATTTCTGGAGAAATTTGATTCATGGGTTGAACTTGTCTTGATGTTGTGTTTGTGTTGATTTGATGAGATGTGCTTTGATGTCTAGAATTTAATCCTCTGATTCTCTCTCAATTGAACGCCTACACTTGATTTGGAGAAAGCAAAGCTCAGGATGTTCTTAAAGTTATAGGGGATGGTCAGCTTCAGGAGTTAGAGAGTCTTCTAGTTCTTGTTTTAATTCTCTCTAAACTTTCTTGAGTAAAAAAATTCCACTCCCCACAAATGAAGAGATGGTCGTATTCGTAGGGACTTATTATTTTTGCCTTTGTATAATGAGATTGTAATACGTCACAAAGCAGGTTCATTGCTCGTTAGATGCTCACCATAACCTTTTGTATTGTAAGATTAATTCTATGTGATAGGTCATGGGTCATGATCATAGCATACGATATGCTCACCATGTACCTCTTCATTGCATAGTAGCTAAGTCCTCATCAAGTACAAGTTTTCCTACTACTCACTCAAGTGTAAGCAAACAGTAGGCTTACCTGGGTGATCCAAGGTCGAACACATGAAATTGTTTTCAGATATTAGCTATAGGGTCTACTTATCGTTTAGAAGTTATGACAATTAGGTTAAAAGAATATAGAAAGAACTAAAACTACGTACTAACACCTAAAGACTCATGCATAGGATAGTAAATTATGGCAAGATGGAAGATTGAGTGAACTAACTTGTATGAGAGAAAAATGTGAAGGAAGGTCTACGCATTATTAGACGATTAAGCAATGAGAGAGCCTCGTTGTGATATTACTTGCATAGTTAGTCCATGATTAAGGCAACATTCTCTCGAAGTGTTTAGATGCCACATTTGCTCATTTTTTGGGTAGCAAATGACTATGCTTGATTCTGCGAGATGTATCTAGAACATTTCACTTATAATACTTATAGAACTTCTCATTTAAGGACAACAATCTCTCAGCTCCTAATGTCCGAACTTGTTCACCTTTCGGGATACAAATGTTAGAAGTTATCTCGCTAAGGTGGAGTTTGTTACCAAACTCATTCTCGGGCGCATTAGTCTTATCCTTACTACTTGCCCTCTCGGGTAGTTAGTATTGACATTAATCAGGAGATGAATATAGCTCAACTAATGCGGTAACCCTTATAAGCTAGACTCCTTATCAAGAATTTATCACAACTCTAACTACTAATAACACATTAACAAATGAGAAGTCAAGAAATGATGAATTTAAAAGATATAAACATGTAATATATGTATAAAGAATGTAGTCCTTTAGCCACTGTACAATATAAACAACATATATTATATGGAAATGCAAAAAATGGAAAGAAAGAAGAATGGAAAAACATTAAAAGTTAGAGGGAAAGTGGGGATTGACTTTTCTCCTCTCAAACTCCTAACTTTCACATCACAATCTGGTCGAAGAAGATGAAGAAGTGTTGTACAGACGATAGTGAGGCTAATCCTTTCCACCAACTCTCTAGGTTTTAGCCCACGTGGGTCTCCTTTTACCTACTCAGGCTTGGCACCCATCCAGGCTTCGCATCCATTCAGATGTCTCCCTTTTCTTGATAAAGGAGGAGGCTTTATATAGTCAAATGTTGGACGAGAAACTCTTATTGCTTTAAGATTGTCAGCGATGACTTCGGCCCTATAAGGTTACATCAATCAACTACCATTCTTGTCCTCTAGTGAGCCTTCCTCGCGTGATGACATGGTTCTTCGCCTGTAGATGTTAATCGCCAAATGAGTTTCCATCGCATAGTTCTTACGCAAAGTGTCTACTTTGCTTGTAAGACCTGAACTTTAGGGATCTTAGAATTTTCAAAGAGCTTGAAAGGATTAGTTTTGAGCAAATTCAAGACAGAGAAGTAGACTTGAGGAGTGTTTTTGGTAAGTGTGTTGTGATGAGTGAAAAGAAGGAAAGTCATGTTGTAGAAGTTTAAGAGTTTAAGAGGTTAGAAAGAAAGGAAAATTTTGGTTAAGTATAAAAAAAGATCACTTTAGGCATTTTGGGTTGGCTTGGGAGAATAGTTCTAAATGTTAGCAATGGTTTTTGAGTGTTTAAGGTTGGCGAGAAAAAATGATCATAGAGATTGGGCGGTTTAGCTAACTTTAGAAAGGAGTTTCTCACAACTCACTTGGGTATTGTCACTCAAATTGGTCTTAAAAGTTCAAAAATTAAGTCTAGTTTATTGAGAAAGGATGCTGTGCATTTTGGATATGAGAAAGTTGGTGTTTTGGATAAGAGAAGTAGAGAAGGTTAGTTTGCAAGTGAATCTAAGTAAGACACACTCTCAGAAGGCTACAGAACGCATAGTTTGGCATTTTGTTTTGAAAGTTTGTGCTAAGAAAGCTAACTCATTTTAGAAAAATTTTGTAGAAGAAAGTTGTCAAAAAAGTTACGAATTTTAAGTTATAACATTTCCTATTTGGGTTATGTAGTTTGGGCAAGAAAGTTAGGCGAGATGGTCTTGGAAGCTAGCTGTGTGTTTTGGACAACTAGGTTGTTTTGGACAACTAGGTGGCATAATTAAGGCAACCTGCTTCAAGATTCCGACCCTTGTTAGCATGCATTTTAAGGTGTAAAAGTAGGCAAGAGGCATCTTAAGAAGGTTTAAGGTGGATTTAAGCAAGGAGGAGGTGTCAACGTGAATTCATGCAGTGGACTCTATAATTAGGCCAAGTTCAAACTCATTTTTCTCACAATCTACTTGAGAGTTTTGGATGAAATTACTCTAAAAAGTTCCCATTTTGAGTCTATTTTCTAAGATGAGGCTATGTATTTAATTTGAGTAAGGTATGGCTGAGTTTTTGTTGTAGAAATTAAGGAAGGTCAGAATATGGGTGATTCTAGACAAAGTGAGCTTCCAGAATGCTGTAGAGTTCATCCGTTGGAATCTGAAGCTAAAATTTTGAGGTAAGAAGGTTAAGAAATTTTTCAACAATTTTTTAGAAGAAAGTATTTTAATTTGAATTCTATATTTTATGTTATTAAATTGTAAACAAGAAGTAGAGTTCTAGCCGAGAATGGGGTTTTAGCCTAAGACATCAGCATGGCATGATGGACATGTGTTTTGTATTCAGAGAGGTTTTTTGAGGCATTTTGGGGCTGTTTTTTTTAATTATTTGGGAATTAATTGGATTTTTTTTCATTATTTCAGGACAAGAGGAAATCAGACAAGTATTTCAATTAAGGATTTGATTTACAATCTGTGAGTGGTTTTCTTCTTAAATGTTTTGTGGTTTTGCTTTAGTATTTTGAAAGATGATTTCAAATGAGAAAGTGTTTCAAAAAGAGATTTCTATGAAAAGTTTATATGTGTTCTAGCATTATAAAAGTCATGTTAAAGCTTGATTTGATGATTACGATTTCCATGCTATGAAATGGTTTTCAAACCATTAGTTGATTCCTTGAGATGATGCTAACTTTATGTACACATAAAGAGTCTAGACCACCATGGAGTATACAAACTAGATGGTGATAAGAAGCTTGCTTATGCGTTGAAAGGAGTGTATAAAGCTTAGCGGCTTGAGCAACAAGGATAAATCTATATGTCCTCGAATGCTTTTGATACAATAGTCAAACACAAGGTAATGAGACCAAGCATAGAGAATGATTTGAGCTCCTTAGCAAAAGGAATGAATGTTAACTAATGTGTTTTTATGTGAAATTGTTATAAATGTGTTTGTTAGGCATAAAGAAATGTTTATGTTAAATGATATAATTTGGTGATATTTATGCGAAATGATGTTTATAAAAAAAGTATTGCGAAAAGGATTTCATAAAACCTCACTAAGGCTTTTAGACTTATTCTTTCAAAATTTATCTACCAGGACTTAGGCATTGAGGTCAAGAGGAAAGGAAGTTTGGGCTTGCTGGGTGAGAATTTTTTAGGCGTTTTAAGTTTAAGTGTAATTGTATTTCGGGTTAAGTGTTGTTTTTGTATATTGTTGTATTAAACACCTTATTGGAAATAAAGTTAAAATTTATTTCATCTTTTCTGTGATAAGTTCTAAACGCCTTGAGTTTATTTATCAAGTATTTTGGTGGTTAAGTTAAGTTAAGAAAGTTAAGAGGAGTGTCTTTGGTGTTTAATCACGTCAAGGATGCTCGAGTCACATTGCGTGTCACACTTTGCCCCAAGCACCTGCTTGCTCGACCCGAGACACGACATTAGGCCAACCAATGTCATTATTCTACTGAACAATATCAATTGACCCTAACTATAACTTTTAACAACTTATATAAATTAAAATTTAGGCAGTGGAAACTAAGAAATAACCTGAACAACTTTTTAAACTCTATACAGATAGTCGAGGCTAAACGCCAATAACTACAAGCTTTACTTTACAAACCAAACATAAATTTATAACAACATTTAACCTTATGCAAAACCATGTACATGATAAGATTAAAATTGACCCTTAGTAACTAAACTATCAACAACTTTCGCACAACAGTCTGAAGACAATGATCAGGTTATCGGATCACGACCTCTACCTAGAAAGTAAAAAAACATTTTGAAAGGATGAGCTAAAATAGCCCGTGAATGATGGTTTTATTAAAACATACTTTTTAAAACCATTTAATTTTAAACTTGGCATTTAGCATAATTAAATCAGTTTACTTGTTATACCATATGAAACACAAGGTGGACCCTCTAACGGCCCTCATCTTGTTATGTGATACTTATGAGGCAGAAACCAAACATCAGTAGTGCCCCATCTCGTTAAGCTACTATAAGGTGGGTAACCTACATATATCATAACTAGATAACCCTCTTCTCATAAATCTGTCTCAGTGATAGCATACATAGGTATCTACTGAATACCTCTATCAAAGGAAACCTCTGTGCACAAGCCATATACATACATCAGATGGTATAGTCAAAATGTTGTAAAATCATTCTTTAACAATCATTTCAAATCTCATGCTTTAGAAACAGTAAACTCAAGTAAATCATACATCAAAGCATGCTTATTAAATACTTTTAGAAATCAATGTATCATTCACAAATCATAAGTTGAAATAACTTTAAGAAATTCATTTTCACTCAGAAATCATAAATTGAAATAATCTTAGTAAATTCATTTTTCACCCATAAAATTATAAGTTGAAATAATCTTAGTAAATTCATTTTTCACTCACTAATCACAGATCAAACTCTTGGTCGTTAAGCTTTCCCGATTTCTTTTTTTCCTGAAATGAGGAAAAAAACTCCAATTAATTCCATTTTATTCTAAAACACAGCCACAAAACCCTTAGAAAAATCTTTCTAAATCCAAAACGCATGTCCAAAATGCCATGCTAATTTCTTAAACTCGGCCACTGCCCAAAATCTCATTCTCGGCCAGAACATTGCCTCATCTTTAGAGCTTTATAACTTAAAATACACAAAGTTGTTGCAAATTGTCTTTAATAATATTACCTCGAAATTTCAGCAAAAGATTCAATTGAATGCGTCATGTAACCTCCTTGGAGTAAAGATTGTCAGTTTTTATCCAAGAACGACCTTTCTTTCTTCTTTTAACTAAAAACTCAACTTTTCATTTCTCAAAATAAACCAGCAGCCCTAATAAGAAAATAGACTCAAAATAAAAAATTTTGAGAGTAGAATCTCTTAAAATGCTTGAGTGGATTGTGAGAAACATAATTCTGAAGCTAGTCGATTTATAGAGTTCCTTGTTGTTGGGATTTATGTCTTAAAACTCGTAGATTGTAAATATAATCCATTGAGTGTTATTAATAAAGTATTATTATTGTAATAATTGTTATTGATTATAATATTAATTTTGTCTTAATAACCCAAATCCAATAAACTAACATCCTAAGCTGTTTAATGAGTCTTGAATAGTATGTAGAGAAATACAGGAATCAATGTTTGAGATTAATTTAAAGGGTCTATAGTATAGGGATAAGGTTGGGAACCTTATCCTAGTAACACTATGGATACGACTCACTTTGTATTTGATACAAACGCAATGATCCAATGGATTCGTGTAGTTGACATGCGAGTGAGGATATCTTATGCAATGAGTTTGCATAAGACCGAACCGCAAAATAGTAACCACTAGATGTAACTCTGTTAGCTAGTTAGGTTTTTATTTCACTAGGATGACCTAGGTAACTTAGTTCTAATCTTGAGTGTGTTATGAACTCCTATTCGCTAGGGATTGTCCTTTGATTTCTATGGGTGAGAGTGGCCAGATCGCCGACTAAATAAGCTTATCATTTTGGGGATAAGACCGAGTGGGTAGCTGAGAACATAATTACACAAGATGGAATTCACTCCTTTCCTACTTTAGGATAAGTAGATGAGTGTTCCCTTAAATGGTGTCTTCAGGTTTTGAACAAAGGGCCTTACCCTCTCTATGGTACGAGAAGGGTTTCTGTTTATTGGTAGGACCATAAACAAGTTTTTATTAGAGGAGCACAGGTATTTAAGGATTAGAGGTAACCTAGGGGTAAAACAGTAAATTGGCCCAGCTAGTGTGTACGAACACTCGTGAAAGACTAACTTAATCTTATTGATTTATATCCATGGATACATAAATATATGTACAGTGAGAAGAGTTCAACTGTAAGTCTTTATTGGAGTGTACACACAATTAACAAATATTGATTAGTGTGGTTAATGAGTTTAGCCAATTAATCTCATATTATTGTAGCTTTTGATATGTCGGTCCATTAGGTCCCCTTCCTAGCTCGTAAAGGGTAATGAGATTTATTTATATTGGTTGTAATTTGAAATGTTCAAA
>JBBPDI010000025.1:10993761-11015230 GCA_037974545.1 Cucumis variabilis | reverse complement strand
ACGATTTCAATGAATTATTTCTTTTCTCACGTTTTCTAAAAACATTTTCCAAGAACGTGAGGGGAGGTTGGATCGTACGCCGAGTTTGTCCGGCGATTTCAGTTTTTGATTAGCTGACTCGTCGAACGGGATCGAACGAGTGCCGCACAATCGCTTGTCCCGAGGTTGAAAAGTTGCGATTGTGACACATAGCCCTCGAGAGTTTGCTCAAGAACCTTAATCTGGAGGTGGTCATGATACAAGAGTCTAAAATGGAGAGTTTTAATGGTGTATTTATTAAATTGTTATGGATCTCCAAAGACATTGGATGAGAGTTTGTGGAATTAGTAGGTTTCTCTGGGGTATTCTCACGATGTGAGACAAGAGTAGAATTACGGTGATTGAAACTATTAAAGGGCGGTTTTCTCTTTGAATTCAATGTGCTTTGATTTGCAAAAAATGTTGCTGGATTACTAATGTATACCAGCCTTGTGGCTACAAAGAAAGAAGATTCGTCTGGACAGAGCTTTTATACCTTTTAGACTGTGGTGTTGAGGCTTGGTGTATGGGAGGAGATTTCAACGTTACTCGTTGGGTCCACGAACGGCTTCCTGTTGGCAGAAGCACCAGAGGTATGAGACATTTTAACAACTTCATCGATTCGGCAAATCTCATGGAAATTCCACTTCAAAATGGTAGATACACATGGTCTAGAGAGGGTGGCACAATTTCTAAATTCTTGTTGGATAGATTCCTCATAAATAAAGAATGGGATGAAGCTTTTGAGAATTCTAGAGTGTCCCACAAAGCACGTACCTTCTCTGACCACTTTCCCTTATTGTTGGAGGCTGGGGTGGTTTTATGGGGCCACCCTTCAGATTTTGCAACAGCTGGCTGATGTTCAAAGAATGTAATCAAGTCATTGAAGTAGTCCTAAACAGCCCCATGGGTAATGGTTGGGTTGGCTTCATTCAACATGAACAATTGAGAAAAGTTGGGCCGGCTTCATTCTACATGAACATTTGAGAAAAGTTAAAGCATCTTTCAAGGTTGGGCATGCCTCTTTTCAGGTTTCTCTTAAACAAAAGGAAGACAATTTGTTGAAGGAATTGGAAGCTTGTGACGCAATTGCAGAAGCAATTGGTTTAAATGATGAAGAGCTGGCCTTCAGATTCGCTGTGCAAGTAGATTTACTAAGCATATACAAATTTGAAGAGAGGAACTACATTAAAAGAAAGTAAATTGAACTGGGTGGTTGTGGGGATGAGAACACTGGTTTTTTTCAATGTTTTCTTAATGCAAAAAGGAGAAGGAACCTAATCACAGAGTTGGTTGATGAGCAAGGGGCAGCAGCGAAGTCCTTTCGAAATATTGAAAGGGTTTTATTGGGATTTTTTGATGACCTGTACAGAAGGATTCCTAAGGACAGATCCATTCCTTTCGTCACTCCTAGTTAGAATGTCTTTCTTGATGTTTTTGTAAGTTCTCTCCCTTCTCTCTCCTCTCTTCCTTCTCCTCCCCTTTTCCGACAACCGGTTTCTTTAGCAGACTTTTCCAACAAGTCTCAAAGCACAACATGGAGGTTGTCAGTTACAAAATTGATCAATCCCACTTCTGCATTTGGAAAGAGGAAGATAGTTGTTTCATTGAAGATGTGGAAGCCTGTAGAAGCATTTCTATTTTCGTTGGCCAACTCAAATGGACTCGGTTAGTAATATCTGATTTACTCAGAACTCCGGTGGACATTTACTTCAAAAGTTCGGGGACATTGACAGAGGAAGATTGAGAATTTTGAAGTTTCAAGAAAAGTCCAGATGGGTCCTAAGCTATGATCAATGGCCATATTTAGGGGTCTTTTCAATATAAGAGTTTGCTCAAGAGAAGATCAGCAAGGATGGATGTCGTTTTGCAAGATGCTGGAAAAATTTGTTGAAGAAATGAACTATGTTAGATGGTATTTTGGTAATATCTCGAAGTTTCCTTCTTCACAAATGGTAGAAAAGATAAATTATGTTGATAAGGTTAAGTCCAATGGCTCTAAACTCCCAGCTCCAAGATCCGAAAAAATGGAAGTCAGCCAGGATTTAGCACAAAAAAGGAAGCTACAAGCGCTCAGTCATCCTTCCCCTCCAAAATAGAAGTAGTGGTCGATCAAGAACCATGGAGTTGCTAAGGTTAACTTTGAAAACCTTTGGATTATATCACAATTATTTGCTTCAGATGACTGGAGATTGATTCTTAAGAGGCTGGAAGAATTTTTCCAAACAAAAATTGTAATAAATCCTTTATTTGATGAGAACGCCCTCATTAGTATGGATCAAGGATCAATCATAGACTTTATTCGTGAGGAAGGAAAATGGCAGGCTTGGGGGAATTTCCACCTCAAATTTGAACGATGGGACAGCATCAAACATAGTCGGCCACTTGTTTTAAAAGGCTATGGTGGTTGGCTCAAAATCAGAAACCTTCCTCTAGATTATTGGTGTAGAGAAGCATCTTTGAGGTTATTGGGGATCACTTTGAAGATCTTATTCACATAGCCACTGAAACTCTGATTTAACAAATTGTGGTGAAGCCCAGACTCAGATAAAGAACTTATGTGGTTTTGTGCCATCAATGATTGAAATTACAGATCTAAAGAGGGAAAATATTTATCTACATTTTGGTAACTTTGAATTTTTAAATCCTCTCAGATCTTCCAAAGTTCCTATTTTACTGGATGATTTAAAAAATTCTATTGATCGTTTGAGAACTAGAGATGTCTTTGTAGATGAAGATTTTGATCTTTCCTCCTTTCCATCAGTATTGCTTGCGAACGGAGAGCAGATGTGGAGGCGACGGAACTTGGCGTCGGAGATCTGGTGGTCATATCTGCACAGAGACGAACGGGCATACATCTTCACAAGTTTATGATTCGCGAAGATGTGGATGGACAGACAGATGAAAAACAGAGATAGATTTGGATGGTTGGTCGAGATCGATGGTTTATGATGCACGAATAAAAAAGAGACGTCTTCACCGGTGAGCTTTGCGGTAGGAAGGAGCTGTAGTTGCGGTGGTCGCAACAGGGATGTGTGGTGGTGGCAGTGAATCTGTAGATTTGAGGGGCGATGGTTCTGCCTCTGTCGATGAATGATCAACGGAGGCAGAGATTGAACGGGGATGTGGTGGCTAGAATTCAATAAGACAAAAAAACCCTAAAGCTCTGATACCATGTTGTTTTCAAGAATAATTCTCTATTTCATTGATCTTTTACTAGAGGTACAAGCCTGTAGCAATACACTCAAGAAAGAATATTGTTAGAATAATATCTAGAATAATATCTCCAAAAACACTCTAATTACGTTAATATGTACCATCCAAGATTTATGTTTAAATTGGGCGGCTTTCATCTATCAACCAATTTAATGGGGGCTGATCTTCCTGCACTCCTCAAAAGCTCAAGACTTGAATTTTTGCTGTTTTCTCCTAATAGAAGACATCTTTTCAGTTTTGTTAGCTATAAGAGTTTATTATTTGGGGGTCTAAAAACTGCATAGCATTTTATTATTGAACTGACAAAAATTCAGACAAACTAATTGTTTACCTCATTTTTCCCTCCTCTCAAAAAACATCATGGAAAAAACACAAAATCAACATGAGGCAAACCACAGTTTGAACCATGCACAATGCTCTCTCTTTCTCAAACTTTTAATGTCTCTTCTCCAATTCATCCACGGTCATTCTGTTTTCTGGCACCGGTTGTAAAGCAGTTCTCACCTTCACGGCACCTCCAACAACTTTTGTGTTGATGTTATTATTGTCCATCTTACTTTCCTCTTTGTTATTGTTTCGGTTTCTTTTTTGAAACTGTTACTTTCCTCTTTGTTCTTTCTTTACTTTCTGTTCTGTATTTGGTACTTATACGTTCTTTTGATGTTTTTATGGGATATGATGATAGGACTAAGAGGATGTTAAGCTAGTTGAGATGTTTGGCTGCGTCTCTTGATCTCCTTTTTTAGGCTTCTCTTTTATTCTCATTGTATAATTCTCTTGTACTTTGAGTTTACATTAATAAAGAAGCTTGTCTCCATTTAAAAAAAAAATGCATTTAATCTGTCTTGGGTCTTTGCAGCAGATTTTGAGAAAATATGAGGACTTTATTAAGAATTTTCAGCTTGAATAAAGAAGCTACACTACTTTGGGAAAACGCGGGTGAATGCTATCTTAGCAGAAATTTGATTTAAAAGGAACCAAAGAGTTTTTCATGATAAATCAATGGTCTGCTTTGATCATTTTGATAGAGCACACATAAATGGCTCCTCCTGGTGCACCCTCTCTAATCTGTTCAAAAGCTACAGCATTCAAGGCATCAACTTAAATTGGAGAGCTTTTATTTTTCCCTCCTGATTTCTCTTGCTACTATTCTGTTTTTACTCGCTTGTCATTCTCTTGGTTACTTTTCATTGTACTAAACCCCTTACTTGTCATGACCTAGTGAAGATATATTATCATGGCTTAGTATTGAGTTCTGTTTTTCCTTTTCACTTTTATTCGTCTGAAAATGATGAGGTTGCTAAA
This sequence comes from Cucumis variabilis, assembly GCA_037974545.1. Taxonomy (NCBI): domain Eukaryota; kingdom Viridiplantae; phylum Streptophyta; class Magnoliopsida; order Cucurbitales; family Cucurbitaceae; genus Cucumis; species Cucumis variabilis. Next base: position 11,010,691 of record JBBPDI010000025.1, on the reverse strand, counting down.
GGGGTGCCAAACCTAGTTGAGATGTTCGGGTACGATTGTCGATCCCTAGTATTTTTAATAGCTCTTGTATAACCCTCTTGTACTTAAGCTAGTCTCTCTTTTTGACTATTAATAAAGATATCCATTTCAATATTAATGATAGTGAAACTTGTTTCCTCTTAAAAAAACATACAAAAACCCCCCTTTCTTTTCAAAAAAAAAAAAAAAAAAAAAAAAAAAAAAAAAAAAAGGAAGTTAGAGTCTAACAGAAAATCCTCGGTTAAGTTGTTGGTTAAACATTTATCCTTAGCTTACCCCATTGGAAAGCAATTATATTTGGCTATTTGGAAGACCAAAAAGTCCAGGAAGAGTTAGTATCCCAATTTGGATAATGCTGAATGGGATCTTAAATCTTATTAGTACACTGTTGAATCTCTGCCCTTTTTGCCATGTGAATGTCCAAATTATTATATAGGTTATCTTAGGTGAGTGGGCTAGGGTTCATGTGATTTACAGAGCGTGGAAGGATTATTGTCTAATGAAGGTGAGTCTTTCTTTGGGTTTTTTATAGTGTTATTCCAAGATTAGTTATAGATCAAGCAGTCTAATTCAGTTATAAATGTCTCCTTGCAGGATGTTTTGTGCAAAAGTGCTTCAGAGTATGCGGATTATATCTCCCCGAATATCAACATTGGAAACACCTCTTTATGGTTGAAGGATATCCAAATGGCCTTCCCTTTCATTGTTGCACTTGGAATCATTTTAAGATTGTTTTGAATGGGCCTGGGTATTGTTTTCTGGAGGAATGTTGTCAGAATTATCATTCGGGAAGTGTGGCTCCAGAAAAGTACTTGACATTTTCTAGATTGAAAATTGTTTGTAGTTAGGAATTAGGACATGTTATACCATTATTGTTGCCTCCGTCTACACCGTGGGTTTAAATTTCATTTTTGGTCCTGTTCTTTTATAATAATTATTCCCCTTCTTACATTGTTCTCAATCGTATATTGTTGTAACTTTCATTTATTTTTAGGCTCGTATTTGATGAAATTCTTTGCACATGAAAAAACATTGCAGGAACTAAATATTGGTGGGAGTTTGGTCACAGCAGCACTTGAAGTGGCATGTGGGGTTTGTCGTTCCAAGATAACTGAAATGTATAACAAATTAGGTGATTTAGGTAAATACAACTTACACTTGCTATTTTTATATGTTATCTTGCCAATGTTCTTATCACCCTTGGTCAGATATCAGCCACCAGGTCAAGGTAATTTCAATAACTTGCTTGGGTTTCTTTTATGTTTAAAGGAGATGTTGCTCTTGCATGTCATCAAACACAGAGATTATTGGCAGCTCCTTCACCCCTCCTCATTAAAGATGTATTATATACCCTTCGGAAAGTTAGGTAAGTGAATTTGATCTTGAACTTTTTGCCAGTGATATTTTTTTTTTTTTTTTTTTGAAAAGGAGACGAGCCTCAAAGTTTTGTCAATGATGATTGATCACAATTAGAATTTGTTACTATTTTATTCTAATGATATATTAATATGAAATTTTTCTATGATATTATGTATATTAGTTGTTAGGATATTAGCTTGTATTGTTGGGGGTTGTTTCTTGTAAGTTTGTTATATTATTCCTTAATTATAGCTAACTCTTGTTAACCTTGGTGGTTGTACCCTATAAACCTTCCTTTGGCTCATTAATGAATCATTGAAATACTCTACTTTTGAAATTTTATGGTATATGTTATATAATATGATGTTGATGTAAGAAGAATAGGGGTTAAGTGGGTGGGTAAATTATAGGTTAATTCCCTTTGAGGCAATCTTGCTGGTTCTTGATTTCCTGGGAGAACTTGTTAGTTATTTTCTTGGATTTTATTAGAAGCTGTCAAGTCTCTCGCTTGAAATTAAGAACCAGCAAGAATACCTGGGTAATATATAAGTTACCCGCGCACTTAACCCCTATTCTTCTTTTATCAACATCATACCATATAACATAAAATTTCAAAAGTATAAGAATATTTCAATGATTCATTAGTGAGCCAAGGAGGCTTTATAGGGTACAACCACCAAGGTTAACAAGAGTTGGCTACAATTAAGGAATACATCAAAGGGAATTCTTGAAAGCAAGAACCAGCAAAAATACCTCAAAGGTGACAATTTTTTGGTAATTCCCACAAAAACTCTAATTGACAATCTGCTGTGGAGGTCAATTGCAAATCTGTCTCTTCCTCGGCCAAACCTTTTAACTTTTCTAATTCCATTAGAATGTGCTCCTCCCTTTGTCTCCTTTCTGAATTGCAATTTGCGTGCCACACTTTTAAAGCTGCTTTTAATTTCCTTAGTCTGACTGAAATAGCAACACTGCCCACCCTTGTGAATGGGAATTACTCAAAACTCTTTCCATAATTCTACAACACTCCTTGTTGTATTGGTACAACCAATTGTGATCATCTTTACGTACATTACTCACTTCAACTCTTTTTTCAACGCTTAGTGATCAACTTTATTTCTTTTTAGAGAAACACCTGCTTTCATTCAGATAAACCTTGAACTTTACCATTTTTTCCCATTTCAAAAGAGTGAACATTAATGAGAAAATACTAACCTTTTACCAAATATTTATCAGTGTACAAACAGGTAGTGGAAGTACTGCACGTAAGAGAAACCTGATTGTCAATCTCATGCGTTCTTGCAGAGAAAAGGAAATCAAATTTCTTGTAGGAACCTTGGTAAGAGCTAGCTTTTTTCTTTTTCTCCATCCACTTGTTTAGCTTTTAAATCTGTGTAAATGTGAATTATCTATGTTAAATTTAGTAGTTATATTTGGTACACTTTGGGAAGTTTAGTCGTACTTGTGACATATAGAGTAAACTTTATTTTGCTTGTGTAGGGTAATTATGGTTTTTATTCAGCGCATATCCTTCAATTCCCATCCCACTTCTCTAAATGCATCCTACATTAGAAGTGTCACATATTGTTCAATTTGGTCATAAACTTGAACACTATAGCACGTGCTACTTGACTATTTCAAGTAAATACCTATTTATTTTTCAGCCATTTCAGTATGTGGAGGAGTATCCTGGTATGTAAATTGATGAACATCACCGTTATCCTTCAAGAAGCCACTAAAGTATTCAGTTTTTTAAAAAGGATACTGATCTCTTTATTTTTTTTAACCACAAACAAGCCTATTATATGAGACTAATGCTTAAAGTACAATGGAAACAACAAATATAAAACTATAGATCAGAAGGTGTACCCGAGCATCTCAACTAGATTGACACTCCCTTAGCACGATCATCACCTCCAAAAAGAGACTTACAAATAACTTAATAATGACTTCAAAAATTACAGTCATCACCGAGAATATTCAAAAATAACAAAACAACACTATGAAGTGTAGTAGAGAAAGAGAGCTATCTTATCCACTGTTGATCTCAACAATTTAATTCACGGAGATGAGAGCACTCCAGTTTAAACTAATGCCTTGACTTGAGTAATGAACAAAAGCCTTGAAGAGGGAGCTCCAAAGGGATGTGTTCGATCGAGTTGCTTCAAATCTAGTAAACCAAGGAGTTTCCTTATCATGGAAAACTCTGTGTCATGCCCCGCCTCCCACGCGTATTGAACCTTGCATTGCGGCATGCGACGTGACTTGAGCAGCCCTGACACCTTAAAAAGAAATGCTAGAACGTTCACTTAAGTCCTTGAAACATAAACTTACCGCCTAGTTCAACTTAACTACTAAGCGATAAGAATAACACAATACAATGAAAATTAACAAAACTTATCTTTTATTCACTTTACAACATGCGTTCTAAAATACAAATTATATGCTTTCTTAATACATGAATTATAACAAAAAGCTTTAAACGCCTTATACAACTTCACATGTGGTAGCTCGTCTTTATTAACCCAACTTGGCCTTTAACGCCTGGTGACCTGGGGGAGGGAAAACTTAAAACATAAATCAAAATTTAGTGACCGGTAGTTTTTGAAAATCTTTTTGGGCATACAATATGTGAAATCGTTTTCATAAACATGACTTCATCGCCTCATTTCATAAAACAGAAATCACACATTAGTCTTTCATATTACTTTCCTCGAAGAACATGAACCATTCCCATGCATAGATTACTTTGATGTCCTTTTCATCAACATCCCTTGAAGAATTTTCCGGTTCATTTCCCGTTGCTTAGGCCATTAATCTCAATACACTCCTTTTACGTTGTCTAGCTTCACTCCACGGTATAGTCCTTTTCTACATGGCTGACTTTACTCCTTACGTGCACATAATAGTTAGTTTATTGATGGGAATAAGATTAATGGTTTACAAACAAATGTAACATACATTCATCATGCATAAAACTTTATTTGAAACATAACATACGCTTTCTTTAGAAATCGATCCTTCTATAAACATTATCGTATGAACAATATTACAAAACAACAAGAAAATCATAAAAAAGCTTTAAAATCTTTAAACACTTTAGAAAATTACTCACAACACGATTTCCTTTCATCAGAACGCCTAGCTTCTTTTAACAAATTCTTAGAGTAACCTCCTTCTCTTCTTATCTCTTCTCCTATTTATACTACTCTAAAATCAAATTAGTCATTCATAATTTCCCTTAGCTAGACAGCTCCTACTTGAAGTACGACACATGTAGGTTTAATGTTTCTCCTGACCATGCTTAGCTTAAACTCTTACATGTGGCCCACTAATTACTTAGGAAATTTTCCTAACTCTTAACACTTGGCTTTAGCCGTCTTACACCCAAACGCCTCCTCCTTTCTTGTGTTGCCTTGCTTCAACGCCATTCCTTGTAACACTTATTTTCTAAAAAACCCTTCTTCAGAACACCTTCTACAAAATCTTTTACTTAGAACACTTATTTCCCAAAATGACCCTTCTTTTCAGATACGGGTCTCACAACGCTCCCCCCTCTAATTCTGTATCCACAACCCTTTTTCCTTTATCTATTGCAGAGCCTCCTCCCGTAGGCTGTTGAACTGAGTGGGACACCACCCCTGTTTGCATTGGTCCCTCGCCTACTTTGGTCATGTCTTGGCATTCACTTTTGTAATGGTTCCTATCTCTCCACATTTAAAACAAACAATATTCTTATGTCTACAAGCTCCTGAGTGTCTTTTTCCACATTCATTACACCTCTGCTTTGGATTGCCACATTCGTATGTCTACTTGTCTCCCCCAACTTTCTTTTGAAGAGACGACAAGAATCTCATGGCCCCCACTCTAGGATTCTCAACTTCCTCTGCTTGGTCAACTTTCCTTTTTGGTTACATCAACTTGTCATCTGAGTCTGAGGCTAGAGAGGCCACAAAGACATAGAAGACCGATTTATTCGGACATTCCTTAGCCCGATGATTTCCGTTACATATGTAGCAACTAAGAGGACGATTTGATGTATTCAAATTATTGTGTCCTTGCTAGGAATTTCCTGTGTTGGGTTGGGAAGGCTTGTGATTTCCACCAAGGTGTCTGTCTCCATCGGCAGCTTTGGGAGAATTCGGTCAGTTATTTCTATTTCTTCCAAGTGAAGAACTTTAGTGACGTCTCGTATCTTGAGAATCACTAGACATAACGAACAAGCGTTCAACCACTGCATAGGTTGACGTGAGATCTTGAATTCTCTGCTCATATAGCTTCGTCCTTGTCCACGGCTTCAGCCCTTCAACAAAATAGAAGATTTTGTCCTTTTCAATCATATCAGATATGTCTAACATTAGCCTCGCGAATTGTTTCACATACTTCCGAATGGTTCTAGTGTGTTTTAGTTCACGCAATTTTCGTCGAGCTAGAATTTCGACATTCTCGGTGAAAAACTATGAGCGAAGTTCTTTCTTTAAACTGTCCCAGGTGTCTATCGTACAACGTCCTTTCTGAATATCATCATACTGAGACTTCCATCATAACTTCACATCTTTGGACAGATGTATGGTCGCCAATGTCACTTTGGCTTCCTCTGTAGCGGTATTCGTGGCCTTGAAGTATTGCTCCATATCAAAGATGAAGTTTTCTAACGCCTTCGCACCTCGTGTCCTACAAAAGGGCTGGATTTTTATTTTGCCAACTGAAATTGCTCCTCTAGTCGGAGCTTGGTTTGCTATTGATCGCATGGTAAGGTTCACCTTCGTGTTCACCTCTGCAATCTCATTCCTTACGACATCGAGGGTAGCTCGAAAATTTATGTCGTTTATCATTTCCAACATATTCTTTTGTGAGTTATCTAACTAAATTACTCTTCTTCCATCTGGGTAGTAGAGCCTGACGAACTGTCCTCACACTCGTAGGTGACGTTTCCAGTTCTACAAATCGTGACTCTAGAATGTCAATTCTAATCAACAAATCTTGTATGGGTAATCCGTCCAGACGACCGGACACCGCATCAACAGCATCGACTTTCTTGGAAATTTCCTCTAGCCGCTTTTCAAAAACCTGGATGGAATCAAGAACTTCCACCAAGTGAAGCATCTACTTTTGGAGCCCCACCAATTGTTCATCATGGGTCTTACCCGTCTGTTTCGCAATCGACATCTTTCTGTCTCAACTGTCAATTAGCCACTTTGGCTTTGATACCGCTTGTCACAATTGTAGCCTTTAAAACTCGAGAGGGACAATTGTGCGGCACTTGTTCGAACTCGATGAACAAGTCAGTCGATCAAAATTCGAAAGTCACGGTCAATCTTAGTGTATGGTGAACCTTCCTTCTCGTTCTTGAGAAGAAGATTGTTTATAAAACACGAGAAAGAAAGAAATACATTGAAATTGATGTTACAATATGCAATAAAGACTATCAGTTGCAAGGGAAAAGGGTTTGCTTGCAAAGACTACGATACCGTTTGGACGGGGATTCAACTACTATGCCTCTCCTATAGTACATTTTGAACATTTTCAACTTTGGTAGGCTTACATATGAAAATGCCGAAACGTCACTCCCAAGATTTATGACTTAAAATGGAAAGCAACTAGCTAAACTAAATACAAGACATAAAGATAAGATAAATTGAGGGTATTCAGGCATACAACCGTAGGCAAACACGTCCTGGACAACTATGACCATGACACCTAGCACCTTCATCATGTCCATAAACCACAACTTATTGAGCAATTTACATAAAAATCTCAAGCCATTATCAAGCTGAGAAGATACAGCTGAGAAGATACAGAAGTCCAGCACTTGAAAGTTAAAGGCAGAAAGTAGAAAACATATTACATAAGACAGACTCTTTATGAAACTTGGAAAAGAAAGACTGCCAATTCAATTGAATCTCTTGTAAGGAGCAATTATCAAGGGTGAAATCAAATTTTGTTTTGAAACTTGGTTTCATTATATTTTAAAAATGTCCAAGAGTGTTTCACCTCATATCTACTTATTATTTAATAAGCCCAAGATGGCAAGTATCTTCATCAATGAATTAAGAAATCATCTCTTTTCACCAAGGCTTAATTTTATAAGCATCCAAACATTACTAAATTGAATAAAAAGGTTTGAAAGTTTGGTAAGATAGGATAAGAAAAATCAGGATGTCCATTGTATATCATCTAATAAGTATAAAGTGTTCTTTAATGGAAAAAGAACTAATACCACTAGAACATTGGAGTTATTTTACTAAATGGACCTTCATTAATTAAAGTAGTGAAGTGTAAAGACTATCAAGCACACCAGTACTCCTAATCATCTTTTTGGAGTTCCAAAGATGAAAAAACATATTTTGGTTCAAAGAATAAGTTGAATTTGCAAGAAAATATTAATGTATCTCTTCTATATTTTGATTCAAAAATAAAGTTTTTATATCAAAGAAAGATCATGACTAACAAAAAAAAAAAAAAAAAAAAAAAAAAAAACACTTCTTGGTATAAATGATAAATATACGTATAATACATCTAATATTAAAAAAATATAAAAGACATCCTACCACCAGGGTTTGTTGCTGAGAGAGAATGGAAAGGTATGTTGCCTTGGAAAGTCTTGTATGGAGTAAAGTAGTCCACAAACTAGATTTGAGAAGTCAGGTGATTGAAAACTTTGAAATGAGGAAAGAGCACGTAAATCACTTAAATCTTGCCTCTGAACAATTGATGTGGTTGAGAGTCTCTATAGCAATGCTTTCTGACCCTCCAAAGTATGCTCCAATAACATCAAAGATATCTCTCCTCCATAGATCTAAAGGGAGATTTTTTAACCCACCTGTGAACCCTTTAATGAACGTTGGTCTTCCATGCTTGGCCGTATCCCATTTCTCAAGTAGCAAATGGAACTATCCATAGTCAAACCATTTTCTGGGAACATGATCAAGTCTTTGAACAGTCCTTTCTTAATTCTGATAATTGCTTTATCTGCAAACAATAGATTAATGGTAATTTTAACTTGGAAGAAGTCTTCCAAGAACGGAATAAGATATTCAAATTCTCTTGAACCTAAGAGAACCACTCCAATCATTGAGAATGTCGATAAGTGCCTTGCTTCTTGGAAAGAAAACCTTCTTACACAGCTTCGATCTTGGTTATTCTCTCCTTGATCTTTTTTTGAAACGGAGACAAACTTCTTTATATTTATAAAAATTCAAAGTACAAGAGAGTTATACAACGATTATTCTCCTTGATCTTTTCACATTTATAATGGGAAGTACTCAGTTTCTTATATATATGTATAAGAACTTTTGGCAATAGCATTCTCTTTTTAACTTTTTGATTAACTTCCAATGTGATGTCCATATTTTCTTTCATAAATATTCTATCATATTATCTAGAAGTTTTTATTTTCTTTCTTTGTGTTGTTCAGGTTCGTAACTTACGTATAGGAGCCATGTTGAAAACTGTTCTTCATGCTCTGTCCCAAGCTGTTTTCTTAAGTTCGTCTCTCAACATTTACAAGGAAGGAATGGTGGGAAATTTAAAGGAGAAGCTTCAGGTTGTCTGTACTGACATTTTATTTCTTTTAAATGGTTGTGCATTTTTTCCGTATTTTTACAAGTGGTTAACGTCATTTGATGTGGTCATGGTGAATTCTCAAATTTTTTTGTAGAACTTTTCAGCTACGGTGCTAGATGCATACAACGTGCTTCCAAATTTTGTAAGTCACTGCTTGTGTGTTCTGTTTTTTGTTCTTTTTGTTTCACGGCACAAATAAGGAAGAATGGGAAGAATAGAGTGAGTTTATTAAGAACACAAACCCAAGAGAGGAAATACAACTAAAAGGCTCTGCATTGCTCGTTCCTTTTACTTATTATATCCTTTTACTTGGTAAGAGAGTAAGAAATTGTGTTGCTCATTCTTCTGCTAAATAAGAATGAATTTTATCTTTTTGATAAAGAAACTACAATATTCTCATGGAGGAAAGATCTTTTTAAACAATTCTATGATAAGATATCTTCTTAATTGGAGGACGTTTCTTACCTCATGGGAGATGACCATGTAATTTCCAACACTGTTCTTTGGTGTGCCACTATTTCTTGCAATGCTCATAGACATGGACAGGTTTTTTGTTGTGCTTCTCGCTATTAGAGGTAAAGGACCTTGCACTGAAGGCAGTGGAATCAATGGCAGGAATGGTCAAAATATTCATGGTACTCGTATGGTCCTCCTCAAGACAAACTTCAGAACATACCTCCATGAAAGAGGCAATAGGTCTCTAGCTTAGTATACGAAGACCACGAACGACATCAATTTTGGAATTGAGGCTAGCAAGGAAGTCATATATCCGATCAACTTCTTCAAGTCTAGAGTGCTGGATCCCAACACTGGGACAGTTCCAGACAATTTCTCTACACAAATCCATCTCCAGCATAATAAGAGAGTTTATTAAAGTAAGATGTTACATCCATATCCCTTTGCTTCATTCATGGACTTGCTTTCTCAGTGTGTAGAGGCACGAGGCATTTTGATGTTTTGAATAAAGCTTCTGAGTTGTGTCCCATATATTCTTAGCAGTTGCAACATACAATAAAGGTTTGCCAATCTATGGTTCCATACTGCTGACTAACATGACCCAAATAAGAGAATGCTTTCTTTTTCAGTAACATTCCTGGGCATCTCCTAGTTGAGGGTGTGGTATCTCTACCGTCACAAAGCCAAATTTGTGAGGACCCTCAAGGATCATTTTGGACCGCAAGAAATAGTTTTGGCCATTCAGTTTCTCCTTTGTAAAGATCCTTGTAGACTGTGCAATAGACTTTGTATTGGAAGTGGTTGTAGAAGCCCCTAATGTTGCCTCAAATGTCGCTATTTGCTGCCATGTCTAGTTGTTGTTGGACGGTACCCTGAGAAAAATCCTGCACATGAGGTTTTGAAAGAGCCGAGGATTCACCAACCTCAAATGTGGACTAAGGTCAGTTAGCTATAGTGTTCGGTCGGGTAGTGGTGAGGAGTGGCTGGTTTTGAAAGGTGTAGGATTTTGGTATGCGAAAGAATTGGATGGGATTAGGGTTTGCGACAAGGTGGTAGGGAGTGGCTAAAGAGGCTTTGGATTTAGAGTTTGTTGTTGTACAGTAGGCAGTGGATGGAAGATAGATGTAGAGCTAGATAGCCCATGGATTACTGGGAAATGAGATCACTCTATGATGCGTGGGGTTGGTGAATCATGCCAGTCGACATGATCTGGAGTTGTTGGAGCACTCTATCCATAGTGACGACAATTCTGACGTTGACGACGACTTGGACAATGGCGCTTAGTGGCCGTCTTCTTGTCAGCTGTCAAATCCTTTATAACTACTAGGCTAACATAAAATACATCAATACCCTTGGGCTCTCTAAACACCAAGCCCATAAATAAAAATATGAAAAAAAAAAAAACTAAAATAAGTGTAACTAGAACAAACAAGTAAGTTGTGGTCTCACCCAACCATCCTCTCCCTGCCGTTATTGACCCAATGGCCTAGCCCCCACTCCCCCAACCATCAACTCCTTAGATACCACTTTCCTAGGCCAACCAATTTGCAGCCCACAACTCTCCCTCGACTCTGACTCCCCACAGTGCCAAGCATCATATTCCAAATAAAAACATAACAAAGCACAACAAAGATACAATAACAAAACATCCAGCTTGATACAATGGTCTAGAAAATAATATAGGACCAGAAAAAACAGCAAGAAACAATAGGGAAGGCCCAAAAATACAATCTCACAATTAAAGGCTACACTTGGGCAATCCTTCAGCATGAACTATTTCCCACAAAGCATCAACTATCAGAGTATCACACTACTGCATCATTGACCCAATGCTCTTTATATAGCTAACTAGCTCAACAAGGGCTTTTCTTTCTTCTGCACTATAATTATGTCTCACCACATGTTGAATTCCTTAGAAAGAATGCACCACGAGGAGGCATTTCAATGAGCATTTTCAAACGATCGTCCCAATTTAGAGATTTTTCATGAAAAGTCCTTGGTTTCTTTCAAACCACAAAACGACCAATAAAGCGTTGACTGCATTCCATCAAAGAAACTGTGTAGTCTTACTAAGATGAGGTCCCCCTAGAAGTTGTCTAACCAATTCTCTACTCTCTACAAAAACTGTATATTCTTTATTTTTTGGTGGCTTGAAACTGATGAAAAAACTTGGTGTTTACATCCCCTAATTCCATCAGTTTAATTTTTTTTTTTTCTAAATAAGGTCTCTTTCCTCCCTTCTATATAGGTCCAGAAGGTTCTAGCAACCATTTTTGGGTACTACTCTCTGACGCCAAACCTGGCTTCTCATCCTTGTCTTCTTCATTTGCCAAAGCTTTCAGGAAGCTTTCTTTATTATGTTAACAAGGCTTCTTGCAAAAAGTATTGTATTTAAACGAGAGAATGTATCTTCCTTTAATGATTTTAGTCACAGGTATTTACGTTCATTCCAAATAGTCAACATTCCTACAGATCTACTGGTTGATTTAATATAACACCAGCCAATGTCCTTTGAACTCCATAGATCCTTAATTAAGGAGTTGTCAGTAGTCTCTTGTTTTTGTCTCCTAAATTAGAACATCTAGATAAGCCAACTTCAGTACTTCTTTCAAGGCTAATTGTTTGATTTATCAAGGATGCCTCTAGTGGTCCATGATATGACTTTCATGTTTAGCTTATTCAGATTTTCCTTTGATAAAATCAATTCCACAAGCAGCAATGAAAGGGACTAATTCTGCAGGAAAGCTTTCTGCCAATCCTTTGCAACAAGCCTTGGGTTCAGAAGTGAGAAATAACTTTGGAAAATCTAGACCCAATGCATCATCCAGATTATTTGTCTCAAAATCAGCGAAGACGTCGTCTCTCTCTAAATTAAACAGTTCTAATTCTTCACTGCTGGTACTGACTATTGAAACTTCATCATCTGTTTTTTTTTCGGAATTTGTAATATTTGATGTCGAATGTAGAGTACCTCGCACAAGATTAATGCCCAAGTCTGAAATTTTTATAGGAGATAGATTAAAATTAGAAGAGATGTGAGTATTATTTTCTGACCTTTTGCATTCTAATCCAAAAGTTTGAATTTTCACACAGCTTTATGCATGTGAGACACCTACTTGGAGATATACCAAGTGTGGAGAGTGGAAGTTCATTACATGCAATTTTTGCATGTAGTTTGCTTATAAAAAGAGTGCATTGCACATAGAAAATTAGTTAGAGTTTTTGGTTGAAATTGATTTTGTAATTTGGAATTGCAGAATCAAACCAAAACTCTTTCTCTCCACAAGATCTCAAAGCCAAGTTCATCGTTCTAAATCCTTCTTTCTCTTTATTTTCTCCATCGTTCAAGTTCCACAATTCGGTTATAAGTTTGGAGAATAGCGGGTCAACGCTAGTGGTAGTCTCGACTTCGAAAATGTGACGAGATTACGACAATAGAAAAGTATCAAAGATGAGTTTTTCTAACTCTAATTTTGTTTCAATTTAGGGTTGTAATGCATGTTAATCACCAAAGTGTTTAGTTGCAATTAGAGTAAAATCCGATATTTATTCTGCCGTGCATATCTACCGTTTCCATAATTGGGGGCTGTGAGAAGCATCAAATGTGAGTTCTTCTATTAACCCTAATTTTGTTTTATTTTAGGGTTGTAATGCATGTTAATCACTAAAGTGTTTTGTTGCAATAAGAGTAAAATTCGATCTTTATTCCACTGCGCATGTCTACCGTTTCCATCATGTGGTTTCAGAGCATGTTTAATTTTACTCAATTGCATACAGTGGGTTTGTCAATTTATTAGATAAATTGTGTGTTGAACTAAAATGGATATATTGTGGTTTTGGCAAATTAAATTAAGCTTGTTGTTTGTAATAATTATTGTAATTAGCTTGGTTTGTGGTTTAATTTATTATTGCAAAGGACCTGTAATTTTTATGGAGTCATTAGAGTTGAAATTAGGGTGTAATTTAATCAACCAGGTGAGAGAAAGGCTGAAAATTAAAGAAAATAGGAGGATAGACCCAAGAAGGCCCCCTTAGACCCAGTTGCTACGTATGTAACGGAAAACATCAGGCTAAGTGAGACGAATGGTAATACAGTTGCGAGGATGGAGCGGTCCTATAGACTTCGTGGTTGTATGTATGGATGACTTTGATGTAGTACTCGAAATGGAATTCCTCCCTGAACATCAAGTGATTCTAATGTCTTTAACCAAATATCTAGTGATCACTGGGTCTGACCCACCGTTGTTCAGACAGACCTTCACCAACCCAATGGATTGAGAATGATTTCAGCCATGCAATTGAAAGAGGGCCTCGCCTGAGATGAAACAACGTTCAGGGCCATCCCGCTTGAGTCTTCAGATAGCTCGGGGTAGACAGTTTGAAAAGATACAACGCGTGTCGTAGGGAAGTATTGCGATGGGATGATTGATAGTTTGCCTAGGTCAAAATCACCTACGAAGAATGTTTGTTGTATGGTGCTGCCAGAGTTAGCTGAATTGGAGACAGTCAAAAGGATTGTTGAATGCAGAATTCATTAGACCTGCAAAAGCTCCGCACGAAGCCCAAGTCTTTTTACCACAAGAAGAGAATAGAAGTTTACCATTGTGTCCACAACCATGTCTTGAAGCAAGTCCTGAGGGAAGGGCCAACTCTTGGGTTCGTGGATGCGATCCAACCTGTTGAAGCTCATGCTGATGCGTATGATTATGCGTTTGGACGGTGTTCTCATGCAGAATGGGCACTCCATCGCATCTAAGAGTCGAAAGTCGAGTACTGCAGAAAAGAGTTATACGATGTTTGAAGAAGAAAGGGTTGCCACGATACACTGTCTAAGGGTTCAAAGACTATATTCACGAGGATCTACTTATGTCGGAAAAACGAACAACATTGTTATCGTCCAATTTAGTGCTCAACCAAAACTCACTTCGAGTCAAGCAAGGTGGCAAAAGACCTGTCCGAACTTGATCTTAAATCGAAACATAGAAAAAGAGCGAGTAATCGGGCAACTGATGCCCTTAGTCAGAAAAATGATCATGCAATTTGGTGCATGTTTGCTCGTATACAGGCAAGTCAAATTGATGGTCTAATGCGGGACGCATTGAGAGAATCCTTGCAGAAAAACTCTTGTCGCTCAGAATGGTGCGAGTTTGGCTAAGGCCGGGAAGACAGAACAAAAGGATTGGGTTCAGTTGCTGAAGTTAACCCGACTTTGTTTTAATGCTATAATGAGTTCGTCAATTGTGAGAAGCCCATTCGAGATTTGTAATGGTGGACAACCAGTACTGTTGCACCTTGTTGTTCCTCCCTATGCTAAGAAAAGTCCTCAGGCACACAACTTTACTAAGAAGTGGAAGCGAAAATCAGTCATCGCTCGGGCCTGTCTAGAGAAAGCCTCGAAACGGCTGAAAAAGTGGGCAGATAAAAAGCGACGCCCCCTGGACTTTTGTGTGAGGTCGATTCCGAGGATAGAAAGACCACCACCTCATGAGAAGATACGAGGGTCTAGTAGAAGTGGAAGAAGTCCTTGCTGAGAAAGTGAGGAAAGGTAGAAAACCCATGAGGAGGAAACACGAATTCCTAGTGAAGTGGAAGAACCTTCCAGTGGAAGAAATAAGGTGGGGACGTACCGAAGTTCTTGAAGTGTGGAAGTAGAAGATCGAAGAATTCCAACTTTTCCAATCGACAGGGACGTCAACTGTTTTAGTGGGGGTGAATGTCACAGTCATATTTGTCGAGGGCGTTGTTTGCCTATGGCCGTATGCCCAAATACCCCTAGTTTATCTTATCTTTATGTCTTGTATTTAATTTAGCTAGTTGCTTTCCTTTTTCAATCATAAAGCTCAGGTGTGACGTTTCGGCATTTTCATATGTAAGCCTACTAGAGCTGAAAATGTTCAAAATATACTATAGGAGAGACATAATAGTTGAATCCCTGTCCAAGCAGTGTCGCACATGTGCAAGCAAACCTTTTTTCCTTGCAACTGACAATCTTCATTGCATATCGTAACACTTATTTCAATGTATTTCTTTCTCTCTCACATTTTCTATACATTTTGTTAAGAACGTGACGGGAGGCTGAATCATACCGCGAGTTTATTCGCAGTTTTCGGATTTTCATCAACTGACTTATTGATTGGGTCGAACAAGTGACGCGCAATCGCTCATCCTAAGTTTGAAAGGTTGCGATTGTGACAACGTGCGTCCTAGACACATACCCAGCGCGCCCGTCGTGGGTGTTGTGGTGCGCGCACAACCTGCAGGCTAACCTCTTAACGCAAGGTCATACACATAGCTTGAGTGCATCTCTTACCGTGCCATGTGCCTCAAAATAAGCTCTATAACATAAAATTATGCTCATCTCGCCTAAACATGCATGATGACACTCGACCACTGCCCAAAACCTCATTTTTCATCCAGAAACATGACCCAACTTTGAAAAATCATAACTTTTAATTAATAACTCTTTTGATAAAACTTTCTTCTACAAAGTTGTTATAAAATTTCTTAACTTTCTTACCTCAAAATCTCAGAACCAAATTCCAAAAGATGAGTACCAAATTCCAAAAGATGAGTGTTGTAGCCTTTAGGAAACGTATCTTGCTTAGTTTTCCTTTCAAAATGACCTTCTCGCCTATTCTTGATCAAAACGCCAACCTTTCTTCCTTTACATTTCTCAGCAGCCCTCCTCAATAAACTGGACACAAATCCTGATCTTTTGAGACTAATTTGAAGTAAATAGCAAGAGTGAATTGTGAGAAACCCTTGGCTAAAGTTACCTATTTATAGGGATCCTTGCATTAAACTTAATTGACACCTCCTCCTTGCTTAAATCCACCGCTTAATCTCCTAGGTACACCACCTCTTTGGCCCATAAAATGCATGTAACATGATTAAGACACTTGGATTAGCTTTAAACCGATTGCCATAAGCATGCCACGTAATTGTCCAAAACGCCTAGCTAACCTCTATGGTCCTTCTCGCATAGCCTTGGCCACCCAATGTCATCTCATCTCGCCCACTAACCTCTTAATTAACCATTTGGGGTTTCACGTTAGATAATAAAAAAAAATTACATAGAAATTAACCTGAATATAGAAATTGCAGAGAAGGGAGATATATAATTTGGGAAACAATGGTGCTAGAAAAAGAAAACCATTACCTCCCCTTAGTCCAAAGTAAAAGAAAAAATGAATATCCGAGGATAGAAAAAAAACACATTACCTCATAAATCAAGAAAGAACCGAAATTCATTCATCCACAAATTGACACAACACACCTAAAGAACAGCTAGATTGCGCAAGAGATGGAGAGATCTTAAGTGATCAGAAACGGAAAGAACGGATGACAGATGAGAGAGAGAAATCGAGGCCAGTGACAAAGAAACTTGGGAGAAATCGAGAGAGTCCTACGATAAAGTGCAATGGAAAGCTTCATTGGAGGTGTGAAAAAAAACCTGATGTAATTCAAGTTGGAATGATTTCTGTCAAAATGAATTCTTCTCCTCTCCATCTTTGGGAGGAGGTTATTTATA
>JBBPDI010000025.1:10963420-10993072 GCA_037974545.1 Cucumis variabilis | reverse complement strand
CATTTGGCTGTCAATGTCGATCATGGAATAGATCCATTCTCCTTGCCTTTTGAGTTCAGCTTTAAAGAAATTATTTTTGGCTACTGATGATGCTTTTAAGTTAGTACACTGGTTCATATAGTCACACTCTTAAATCATCAATTGACGCAAAAGCTTAAGCTTGTAGGTGAAGGAAAATTTAATCTTATATCTTGTGGGCTTTAAATATGAAGAAAGACCCAACAAGTGGAAATGAATATTTGGGTTTGAACACAAGATGTCCTAGATCACACTGCTCTCTTATACCATCTTAAATCACCAATTGATCCAGAAGCTTAGGCTAGTGAGTGAAGTAAAGTTAATACTATATCTAACACACATGTACCTAACATGCATAGCATATGAGGTGGTTAGGGATTTGTCTTGGAAGTATGAGATTGACCCATCTTTTGATCTTTTCCTTTCTTGATTCAACTACATGGTTGTAGTTAGTTAGATGTTCTTATTTGATGTAAGAAGTTGCTTTTATGCATATAGGCATATATGAAAGCCCTAACCTAACACAAGAATTGTTTCCTCTTGAAAATGAAATTAAAGTTATTTCGTAGTTTGTTGGGTTGAAAGTTGTTGCAAGTCTTCTCTGGCTCAAGATCGTTTTTTTGCCTTCTCTTGGTGTTTCCTCTCCATTCATATTGAAGCTATTAGTGTGGAAGTTTTCTTTTTTTGAAATGGAGACAAGCCTCTTTATTAATAAAAAATGAGATTGATGCTCATATAGTACAAGAGTAGTATACTAAGAGCAAAATAAAAGAAAGACAATATCATCTAAACAAACTAAACAAAGATGAACTCGGGCAATACAAGAAGGAAAACAGCCAACAAACAATCACAAAGGAGAAATAGACGAAAAAACAGAAGCAACAGTGAAATGATACATTAGTAAAGTGCTTGATACGAAGAAAATATAAATACTGTTTTGCTTTTTAGTTATTTCTCTGTTTTTTGGTTTGAGATCTAGAGGAGTTTGAATTGTTTGTATCGTTATTTTGATTGATCTTTTAGTCATTTTACTCATTTTTGCTCCTAGTATAATTCTCTTGTACTTTGAGCATTATTCTCATAGAGGCTCGTTTTCGTTTCAAAATGAAAGCCCTAACCTAAAGTAATCAATTCAACATTTGGAGTTCTTGTGAAGATATCTCCTAATTGTTCTCTAATCTTCACATGTTCCATCAATCCCAAACATTTTTGCATTTTCTGCTCATCAATTACTGGGTTTGATGCAATATGAAAAGCAGCTAGGTTGTCCAATTTTTTAACTTTTAACTCGAGTTTCTTTTTAAAGGGGAAACAAGGCCGATCATTGTTATTGTGTCATGTCCAAGATCTGAGTTGTTATTACTGTACTACCACTTTGACTTGTGTTATATCACCGATACGCTTTGGAAATTTTATTTTGACTCTGGATATGTTCATTTCTCTTATTTTACAACATAAAATATAAGTTAGTTAAATATCTCATTGCAGACTGCTGGGGTTACCTCTTCGGGATAGACGAACTTGTATGATCACCATCTGTAGTTCTTATTTTACTTTCTTCAATGCTATATTCCTGATTGAGTTAGTCTGATCAGATTCATTATTCACTGTTCGAATTGTAACAGATTTGAAGGATCTGTTTGGTGATGGTAGGCTAGGATATTTTGAATATGCGAAAGAAATTTCAGTGAGTACTTGACTTCTTGCTCTAATTACTGTTTTGGTAAGGATATCTCCCAATCTGTTTAGTTTGTTACATGAAATATTGGGTTGGATGTAATGTGAAGAGCAACTTGATTATCATACCATAGTTTAGCTAGCATAGTAAAGCTAAAGCCGATCTCACACATAAAATTGTGTCATAGCTAATACTCGAATGTGAAACTACATTATGTTTGTTACTTTTCCATGAAACTAAGTTTTCTCCAAAAAAAAACTCAAAATTCGGAGGTCAATCTTCCTATCTTCTCGAAATCCAGCCCAATCAGCATCTGAAAACATTCAACCCTTGTATGACCATCCATGATCTTTATATACTCCCACATTCAGGTGCAACTTCTAAATGGTGTAGGATTTGTTTTACTACAGTTCAATGATCCATCGAGGAAAAATTAAACTAACTCTCTATATGCACAGGAGAGGCAATGTCAAGTTGTATCATTGTTAAATAGTTCAACTTCCAACTAATCTTTTATATCTCTCACGATCTTTAAATAATTCTTCTTCTTTAGCAAGTTGCAAATTTGGTGCCATTAGAGTACTACCTGGTTTGACTCCTAGTTTACCTGTCTCAGACAAAAAATTGAGCATACGTTTTTGTTAGGATGGCTAAATACCTTTATCTTGCTTCTCGTTACTTCAATATCCTCGAGAAATACTTCAATTGTCCCAAATCTTTGGTATGAAATTGATTCTAGAGGAAAGTCTTGAGAGAAGATATACCTAACATGTCATTTTCAGTGATAATAATATCAACATATACTACAAGAAAAGCAATACCATTGTCAGATTAGAACTTACCAAACGTTCATGAGGACTTTGTTTTAGTCCATACAGATGTAAGAAGACTAATGGTTAATTGGGTAAAGAAATGTGATTCTTGAAGGATTTTCTTCGAAAGCAAATTCTTTTAAAATTGATTCTTTGAATACGGTTTTGAGTGAGATTGAAGGAAATGTCTTTTTCGGGTTTACGGCGATGGAGAGGTTCATCTTTTAGTGGCCATATTTGATTTTTTGTCTCGATTTTATCCCTTTGATCATAATATTTTTGTTCAAAATGTAGGAGGTTGGTTTGGTCATACTTTGTTGAACAAGTTTATTTCATTCTTTTTTTGCTTCATAGATTTCTTCTTTTTAAAACTCTGAACAAGTTTCTTTTTGGAGGAGTAGAATGATGTAAGAAGACTAAGGGTTAATTGGGTAATTAGGTAATATTTAATGTTAATTCCCTTTTTACGTATCCCCACTTGTAATAGAACTCTATAAATAGGAGTCTTCTCCTCTTGTATGAAGCACATTATTCATTATAATAAAAGATTCACAGTCTTTGTTCTTGGCGGATTTCTCCTCGAAGTTACTTAGGCTCATCACTTTCGAAGGTAAAACACCTTATTACTCTCCCTTTGAGCAACAAACCTAGGTGGTTGCTCCATACAAACTTCCTTCTTATGATCACCCTGAAGAAAAGCATTCCTAATATCGAGTTGATCAATTTAAATTGAGTTTGAATTTCGTTATGAAAACACAAAAGTGAGACAACTCTGAACAATTTTTCATTAAATATAGCCAAGTTACACAAGAGTAATCGTCAAGAAAAGTAACAAAATAATGAAAATCTGTATAAGACACAACTAGACAATGACCCCAAATATCGAAATGAACTAACTCAAAAGGAGCACTGCCTCCTCTATAGACTTTAGGACTAGAACTAAGACGATGAAATTTAGCAAACAAACACGAAGCAAATTCAAAGATGACATGGAACAAAATTCTGGATAAATTTTTTTCAACACAAACAAAATGGATGGCCCAAATGGCAATGAACTTGAAAGATGTAACTCTAGAGCAAGCTACAACTTTCGATATCTAGTGGTAAAAAATGTATAGGCCCTCGACTCATGTCCTCTATCAATAATCTTCTTTCATACGATTTTGAAACAAGCAATAATCAAGAAAAACAAGACAAAATAGTTAAGATCACAAGAAAGTTGGCTAGTAGAAATTAAATTGAAGGACAATTGAGGCAAGTGTAATACAGATGACAAAAAAAGGATTAGGTGAGAGTAATGGTGCCAGATCCAATCACAGAGGAGGTTGATCCATTTGCCAAGGTGACAGAGATGGGGATGAGGCAAAGGAGAAAGGTGTAACAAAAAAGTTAGAATTACATATCGTATGAGCAGTGGCACTAGAGTCAATGACCTATTTGGTATATGATGCAAGAGGAAGATCCCTTCGAGGATTCTCGGAATACTTGAAATTTAGCAATGTCGTCAGCAGAAATGATAACAGACAGCTCACCCATATCATTGGCTTCCACCAACACAACTCTTGAGAGTCAGACACCGACACAACATGGACACGTGTCTGACACGCCAACTAGCATGTTGGTAGTTTTATTATTAAATTTTTGAAGTTTGACATAAAAAGACACGCCTCGACACAATCAAACACGATGGTCAACACCTCAGGACACGACAAGCTGCAATTTTTTAGAAAAAGAAAAATTAAAATGTTGACTTTTTATCCGACTAAGCAACGATGAAGGAAGGGGAGGTCAACGTCAACAACATTTCTTCGAATTCGTCTGAGTGACGAGAGAAGGACAAACACCATTAAGAAGAATGGAGGAACTGAAAAGGGGTGAAACAGGATGAAGTTATGATGTCAAATGAGGGGAAAGTGAAACATTATTAGGGTTAGGGTTTTTACTCTCAAATGGGTTTTGGGGTTTTTCTTACTAGGGGAGATCAATAGTCAGTTGAAGTTCGTTTTCCGGCCAAACTGATTCCAACCTACCATAAGTCAGTATGGGAATGGCCAAATCGATCATGGCCGCCATTCCCAACAAAATCGGTTGACCAAGTTTTCGTTTAGTCGGTCAATTTTGGTTGGTTTTCTTTTTTTTCAATTATTTTTAATTTTAATACCAATGTATATTTACCAAACAAAATTTGTATTGATGTTTTGTTTTCTAGTTAAATTTACAAAGAGTGGTATTTTGTTGGAGCAAAATTTTCTTTCACTACAGGAAAAAAGGTCTACAATAGCTTGCTAAACATGCTATTGTAGACATTTAATAGCGTTTTACAAAAGGTCGTGATAGCCCACGCTATTAAAAGTGACTTTTCATAGCGTTTTATGAAAGCTATAAAAATCATGCATTTTGATAGTGTTTTAGGAAGGTTATAAAAACATCTTTGTAATAGCGTATCTTCTATTTCTATCATTTATGATAGCGTTTTATCTAAGCTATGAAAAACTTTTTGTAGTGTCTTATGAAAGCTATAAAAAGTGTGCATTTGATAGCGTTTAGGAAACGTTATAAAATAACTTTGTAATGACCTTTCTTCTATTTATACTATTTATGATAGCGTTTTGTTAAAGCTATGAAAAGATTTTCTATAGCATGTATAAAAGTTTATAATAGGAAATTTTAACAAATATAAATGTTTAGTCATATCTTTAGATAAAAGCTATAATAATATAGTATTTTCTTATATTTTATATACAATAAATCTTTTTTAAATATCAATATTCAATTTCGAACATCAACATATAAAATACATTCGAATGATGTGAATGAAATCTATTTAAAAGACTTATAATATAGAAAGAGTTTGGACCATCAAAATGTTATTTTCACAAAAGATTTATGTTGCCCTACACAAAATGCTATTTATGTGTTCTTACAAAAGATAGTCACTAATAGATTATTCAACACAACACAATGATCAACCTAGGTAATAATTACAGAAAGGTAATAGGATATCGTAGACCTTTTCTCCTATAGTGCCTATACCATCCATTAGTTACAAAAAGTTAATAGGATATGTAAATTTAAATAAGCTTGTTGTGTCTTGATAATGATATTCTTGGGCTTTGTACAATTGTTCTTTTACCAACCTTAAAAAAATGATGAACAAAAACTAAATGAATAATTAAGTTTATACACAGTTTTTGGTGGAAAAAAGTTAACTAGAAGTTAATAGTTAAATAATGTACGTACAAATTTGTTGAATGATTCCTTAAAAATCCTTATTCCCTTTTTTTTTGTTAGTTTTTTAATTAGAATTGCATAATTTTGTTTTGTTTTGTTTAGTTTCTGTTTTAATTCCAATAGAAAAATCTACAATAGATATATTGTGTTTTAAACAATATATTTGTGATTAAAATATAAAATCTAGTTCCATTAATTTCAATACTTTTAACTTTTAAGTTAGTTGTTACAAGAAGCAGTAAAATAAAAACTTAAATATTGATAGTAAATAAATAATATGTCATTGATTTTTCAAACATATCAAATCAATTTAACAAGTGATAAATTGAAATTTTTCAAAAACTAAATACATAAAAAATTAATAAAATTAGTCGCAAATTCACTTCACCATATTACTATTATTACATATACTATTAAGTGTCACAAATACAATCAAAGTATCAAACACCATAATAGTTGATAGAAACATTACAAGTCTTAGTCACCCCTCCCTTAGTCGGTAGTCGTCGTGTAGTTGGTAATTGACAACTTATCAAAATCTGGAAAGTCTTAAAGCTCCTTTTCATTATCCATAACCACCCTATATCCTATATAATCAAAA
Source organism: Cucumis variabilis (assembly GCA_037974545.1). Lineage (NCBI taxonomy): Eukaryota > Viridiplantae > Streptophyta > Magnoliopsida > Cucurbitales > Cucurbitaceae > Cucumis > Cucumis variabilis. The sequence continues at coordinate 10,986,732 of JBBPDI010000025.1, read as the reverse complement.
TCAAGAATAAGAAGAGAGACAACATCATGAATAATTTAATTAAAATGTTAGTAAAATTACACATTACAATTAATCAATACTCATATCATTAAAAAAAACTTGGAATGATACCATCTTTAATTTTGAAGCCTCTTTCAATTCATGTTGAACTGGAAGATCTATTTGATCAAAATTTAGTCAATTTTAAGTACATATAAGAGCCTCCACTATTTTAGGAGCTAATGAGCAACGTGATGATGAATCAACAACATGTCCTCCGATACTAAAAGTTGACTCGGACGCTATAGTAGAAATTGGAGTAGCCAAAATATTCCTAGCCATACGACTAAGATCTAATCGATAACTGTTCATCTTCCACCACTGTAGTATGTCAAAATCACCTTCGTTCCTAATATTGGCTTTTAACAAATAGATATCAATCTCTGATGATCCTTGTTCAAAAGGTGTAGTAGTCGCATCACCTTCAAATTCCTCAACAATCGTGTCATAGACAATTTTCACCTCATTTAGATCAAAATAAATATCGCATCCATGCCTGAGGCAGATTGTGTACTAGTACTACTACATCCTGACCCATTGTCACTTCGAGTACTACTATACTCATGAATGAGACATCTACAACATTGTTCCACTACACTTTCCATGGATTCAGCTACCTTAGGGCCAAAAAAGAATTTTCAAACAAGAAATTACAAACCTCAGTTTCTTTCGAATATTTAGCACAATTGCAACATACAACAACAAATTGTTCTTGTTCCCCAATATTTCTCAAATTCTGAAAACAATTGCTTTATGTTTTCTTTGTATCCAGAATTTGAATTTTACATTTTAAAAGTAGAGTTATATTAAATACATATAAAAATATTTAGAAATACAATATGTCACATGATAAACTTAATTCATTTTTTAAATATAATATGTATTATGTAATGTATTATAAATTATGTAATAATATAAAATAATAATTAAATAAAATTTTAGGTTAAATTATAAATTTGGTCCCTATAGTTTTAAAATGATAGAATTTAGTTTTTATGGTTTATATCTAGAACTTAGTCTTTTTGGTTTGATAAAATCTTAGAAAATAATCTGGCTCGTAAGGACTATATATGAGATTTTATCAAACTATAGGCTAAATGCTAACTTTCTAACTTTCTCTAAACAATAGGGACTAAAATTGCGGTTTAACCAATTTTTTAAATATAAATTATATTCACAGATAAATTAATATGAGCTTATTGTCAGATAAATCTTAGTGGATAAGTAGGACTAATTTTATGATTTTTAAATATAAAGGATGAAACACATTTAAACATTTTTTACATTAGAATTCAATTTTTTAATCTACCACCAAACATATATTTGAAAACATTAATACAACTTTGTTTTCATTGAATCCCTTGTTTTAAAATGTCTGTTTTCAGATTCTCTACCAAACAGACCTATATTTTCCTCTAACTTCAACATGGTAGCAAAGTATTAGAGAAAATTAGGGTCTGAAAATTTAGAACCCTTTCGTTACATCTAGGGTTTCGTGAAGGGGTGGGTTTATAGTTTTGCCCAATGTCGCCATCATCTGTTTGTTTGTCATTAGTTAGTCATCATCTCCGAAGTTTGTTCTTTTTCGACACCGCACAACTTAAAAAGAAGCCCAGACGCTGATCTACCAAACCCCAAATTTTCGAAGCCATCCAACCAGCGCGTAAGGCTCATGCACCGCAAGATCCACGTGCTGGCGGGTGGGTGAGCATGGAAGATTTGATTTGTGCTTTGTTGATTGGGTTTGTCTTCATTTGTGTTTTTCCAGTTGATCTGTGTATTTGGTTCCTCTAAAATCTAATTGAGTGTGAGGTCTTTGGAAAAATAACCTTTTGGTTCTTCGGATTTGTTGTTCTTTTGTTCTAATTTGGGTAGCTGATGATTAGAAGCTTCCCAAATCTTGGTTTTTGATCCCTCAGGGTTTTCATGTATGCCTTATATATATGGAATTCTATTGTATTTATGAATCAAGTGAGTTATTTCATATTTCCTTTAACTTCAACATCCTCTATGTGTCGTGTCCTATATTTTCAAAAACATGCATGTCGTGGTGTCGTGTCGTGTCGTATCTCGTGTCACGTGTCTCACGTTGGTGTTCATGCTAGGGTACTGCTAGGTTGAGAAACAGGCAAACCAAATTGGGAACATTCGATATAAAATTTTCATCTAATGACAGAATCTTAGAATCAGAAAGGATCTGTTTTAGTCATTCTAAATTAAGGTAACAGTCCATTCAAGAATATCGTAACAGTCATCTTTTCACGCTGAGTTTTCTTAACCTCGACATTGGAGCTAAAAGGTTTCAGCAACTGCCTTCTTAAGCCACATAAAGTAGCTTGTAACAAAGTCTACCTTCTGTTCAGCTCGAAAAAAGTGCATATAGATATCAAACATTTGATGAACTTGTTCTTTTCTAGAGTATAGAAAGTCTAAGAACTCTAAAAGCTCTTTCACAAAATTACAATGATCTACCAAACCAACATCACTTTCAATGGAATTCTTAATTTGAAGATAAAGTCTAGTATTATCACGTGGGTGGCTCCTCAATCACATGATCATCCACGTCTGTACTAAGTAAAATTCAATTATGCGACAACAACCATAGTAGTTAGATCCATTTAACTTGTGTTTTGTTATATTCGATGCTAGGGGAATAACATTGGACACAACTATATGTTTCACGTCACCCATTCACAAGGGAAAGAGAAAAACAAATAAAAAAACAGAACAACTTCAAATTGGCAGAAACAGCAACAAACCTAAGCACAAAGGGTTATTTTCGAATAACTTCACACCCCGAGCAAATTTCAATGATACCAAATGCAGACTTGTTGGAAAATGCAAACAAGGACGAAACCAACCGGCGGAAACCAAACCAGAGCACCCACGCACCGACTCGTGGAGACAGGGACCCAATCCTTCTGGCAACCCGTGAACCTCAACTGCTGCTGTTTCCGGTGAACAATGACGGCAGATTTCAGCAGACGGCAGCGGCGCTCAACCTGAGATGGTCTGTGTTGACAAACAGCCACTCAAAGATACCTTCACTTGAACCATAATGGAGAACGAAGTCGCCAAACGAATATTTGCAAACCCAGATTCTTAATACCATGTACTCTATACTTTTGGATAATATAATAATCTTATCTTTTAACCAGACTGAAGATACATATATATATATAGGCAAACTAAGAAACGTTAATCTAGGGAATGTAAAGTTACAATAAACTATAAAGGACGGCTTTGCATAATTACAATACAAACACATTATAACACCTCAAAAGTAGTTTTATACTTTTTTGGTTGCATCTTTTAAAACCTTAAATGTGTCCCACCTGAAAGGATAAGGTCCCTCTTAGTAGTCTTATGTCAAGGGGTCTTAACCAATAAAGCCATATTTAGCACCCTTAAAGTACCATGCCCAGATAGATCTTTTTGGGTCGAAACTTGAAAGGCTTAGCCAGTCAGCACTTCCCAATTCACTAAAATGAGAGCCTTTTTTTTTTTCCAACACCCTTCCAATGAAAAACTTGTTATGCCCCTACCCTGTTTTCTTTGGCCCTTTGCTGAAGTTCTATCCTAATGCCTTCTCTCTCTAATTATAGAGCATCTCTTATATTTAATGGATGTTCCATATTCTTATGAAGCATGAATGATTGCCAGCATGTTTCTGTTTGCACTTTGCTTGCTTCATGGTGATATGCTTCTTTTCATTAAAACTGCAGATGAAAGAATTTTTTTCTGGGGACAAGATTTTGTGTAAAAAGCCAGTTTATTATCGAACTGCTGAAGTTCCTGATATGTGGTTCTTGCCACAAGTTGTTTGGGAAATTAGAGGTGCAGACTTAACAGTGTCGCCAGTTCACCAGGCTGCTGTAGGTTTAGTTCATTCTTCTCGTGGCATCTCAGTCAGGTTTCCAAGATTTATTCGTTCGGTTCCAGATAGAAATCCAGAAGAATGTAGCACTGCTACAGATATAGCGGACATGTTTAATTCTCAAACGAGGAAAATGGATGTTGCATCAGGAGGTTGAGCTTATTTAATCGGCTTTTCAGACAGTTAATGCTTTACAATCAGATGTATTTGTGAACTTGTAAATTTTAGAATGGGTTTTAGATAGTCTCCCTCTGTTTTCGTATGTAAGGCTGTAAATCGATTAGAATAGGGGTTGATTTGGAGTTCAGATGATATGCGAAATTCCTACTCTGTATATAATTTTACTAAACCTTTCAAGTTTATATTCATGCACTGCAGTCGGTGATTTTCTCCTTCTACCGAGTAGTTTAGTTGCTTGTTTAACTGTAATAAGCATGTTCAAAAGAATTATAAATTAATTTTTGAACCACACGATTACATGATTGTGCAGTGGTTTTTGTACTTTGTACTTTGGAGAAATGATAATATTATTTAATCGGACTAAAAATACATATATATATAAGTAACTGGAAACTCTAATATAGGGATCATGAAATTACAATAAATCACAACTATACAGAATTATATAATATAAATACATATTGTAACACCAGTTAAGCTGGAGTAAATATTCATTTCTAGCTTTTTACTGCTTTAGTAAAGATATCTCTCAATCATTATCTAGTCTGTAGATGTCAAACTTGCCTATATTTTCTTCAGAACAAAATAACAAACCCCTTTAATATGTTTAGTCCGTCCAAGAAATACTTGATTGGATGCAATGTGAAGACTAGTTTGATTATTACACCATAATTTAACTAGTATAGTAACACTAAAGTCTATCTCGGATAAAAGTTGGTGTATCTACACTTTCACACAAATTGTGTAATAGCTCTATATTTTTACTCAACATGCTGTGTGAAATAACATTGTTTCTTTTTCATGACACAAAGGTTCATCCTACAAAAACACAATATTCAAAGGTCGATCTCATATCTTCTAAAGATCCAACCCAATCAACATCTAAGAAACATTCAAGCCTAGTATGACCAAGATCTTATGTCTAGATGCAAATTTTAGATAACAAAAGATTTGTTCTACTACAGTCCAATGATCCACAGTAGGGGAAGACATAAATGACCTACAATACTCACAAAATAACCAATGTCAGATCGCATCGATGTCAAATACCTCAACTTTACAACTAGCATTTTATATCTCTTAGCATCTTTAAACAATTCTCCTTCTTTAGCAAATTGCAAATTTCATATCGTTGGAATGCTACATGGTTTAACTCCTAGTTTACTTGTCTCATACAAAAAATCAAATACTTATGTTCGTTGAGACAGATAAATACCTTTCTTGCTTCTCAATACTTCAATATTCAAGAAATAATGCAATTGTTCCAAATCTTTAATATGAAATTGACTCTTGAGAAAAGACTTGAGAGAAGATATACCTGATACATCATTTTTAGTGATAACGATATCATCAACATATACAACAAGCAAAGTTACTCTTGTAAGACAGTTGACATAATACAAAATGATCAGACATGCTTTTCCTTGTACCAAAAAATTCAAGTGATTGACTAAACTTATTAAACTATGCATGAGGACTTCGTTTACTTCAGATTTTCAAAGGCAACACAACTTATCACTCTCCTACTAAACAACAAACCCAAGTAATAGCTCCATATAGACTTCTTTCTAAAGGTCACCATAAAGAAAAACATTCTTAATGTCGAGTTGGTGTAAATGTCAATTGTGAGTAGCAGTTATGGAAAGAAATAGTTTAATGAAAGTTACTTTAGTAATGGGATAGAAAATATCAGAATAATCAGTTTCATAGATTTGGCCATGACCTTTGGCAGCAAGACAATCTTTCAATCGAGTCATTGTTTCATCAGGATTGCTTTGATAATAAGCAATCATTTACACATCCAATAGCCTTCTTTTATGCAAGATGTAAAACTAGATCCTAAGTACCATTATCATCCAATGCAGTCATCTCCTCAATCATTGTGCTCTGTCACCCATGATGAGATAAAGTTTCATGAACAGAGTTAGGAATAGAGGTGGAATCAAGAGAGTTAGTGAAGGAATGTGTGGGTAGAGACACCTAGATATACGAAATAAACAAAAAAAAAAGAATAGGTACAAGTGCACTTACCTTTTCAAAGGGCAACAAAAGATCATCACTTGGTTTTGGATTAGATGTTGAAGAAACAAGTGGTGGAGGATGCCTGGAGTAGACTCAAGTAATATGTGGACTAGAAGGAAGAGACACAGAAGAAGGCATAATAGGAGATGATGTGGGAGATGTAAGTTCATAGATAAAATAAAAATCATCATTCTACTCTTGACTAGACATTGAGAGACTACAAGGTATAGTTTAAATGGTCTATAGTGTAGGAATAAGGTTGGGCACCTTATTCTAGGACACTATAGATACAACACACTTTGTACGTGATCCTAAAACATTTATGTACAGATATGTGAATGGAGGTGTCCTATGCAATGTGATTGTATAAGACCAAACCATGGAATAGTCACTTTTACTTCATAACATCGTTTACTATTTAAAACTGACTATTTTGAATTTGATGACCTAGGTAATTTAATTTTAATCTTGAGCTAACTATGAACTTCTGCTTCTTTGGGATTATCCTTAGATCTGCATAGATAAGAGTTGGAGCAGAGACTGAATTAGGGTATCGTAAATCTAACTCCAACTGCTCAAATAAAGATTTATAATTCACCAAACTAGATAACTACCAATACTAAAACATAACAACAGTGATAAGTCCAAGGTCAAACCACATAGATACACGAAAGTAAGTCTAATTAAGTTTAAATCTAGTTGAAGTGATAAATAGGAGGGTTTGAAATGGAAGGAAAAATAGATGAAAACATGTAAATAAAGTTCAAGAATGTAAACAAGAAATGCATCTAATTAAGAACATTCTAGTTAATAGACGGGAGCAATTCATCTCATAAGGCTCATAGAAGTGTTTCAGTTGATTATTGCTCTTATGCGTAGCCCAATGATGTAGTCTTTGTAAATAACCAACCAAATGATAAAGTTCGAATCACACACGAGCTAATTTTAGTGGCAAATTTGGATTGAACATTGAGAGCATGTAAGTATCTTATGTAAATAGTGAACCACATTGCAAATGAAGTAAATTTTCCTAATCGCATTAAGTTCTAGAGATCTTAGGTGGAATGATCAATTTCTAAGCGTCTAATTGAACATTCGTTAGGTACAATTTTAGTTTGGTTAAAGCAATGCTCATCCAAATAAAATATCACGCTATCCTGAGCTATTGCTTCTTCTAAACATATGATGGCCGAATGTCACAAATCATACATTTAAACAAAAGTGAAAGTCATACAAACCTCATGCAAAAGTAAATATGACAATGATTCATTAAACCTACAAAATAGTCAAATAAAAAAGTAAAATTGTAGAACAATCTTGAATTAAGCTGGATTAGATAGCACATTTTCGATGCTATCACCCAATTGATCGGAACCTCGATGAATCGTCCTAACTGCCAAATTATCTTAAACATGTTATGTCAAATCTGCATCTAACATGTTTTTCTATCTGCATTAAGATTGAGAGATTGTGCTAGGATAAATGTTCACTTCTAAGGTCTAATTAAACATTCGGTTTAGTTTCTCCATAGATTGCTAGAAACAATACCTAATGTCAACAACTACAATAAGTCTAACTAATCTATCACTTCTTGAAGATTAATTGTCTATTTCATGTCACGTATTAACAATAAATCCTAAGTTATCAATTGCATTAATCAAATGGTTTGTTAGACAACTCGATCAATGAAAGTGCATATTAGTTAAGAAAAGAGACAAAATTCATAAAAGAAACAATAATCGATATTAACAATTCTTCTATCAATTGATGTCCCAATCCTTTAACTAGAACCCTAAGCCTATTTTCCCATAACCGTACGTGGAAGAAACCATCTTAGAATTGATCCTTATTACAGACATGAAATACGTAGGAAATAAAGAAATTTACAAATGGAAGGAAGAAGGTGGTGAAGATGAAGAAGATGTATGGAAAGATCCTCACAAACACTTTAAGCTCCCACTATCAACGCTTTCTTGAACCCACCATAGGTGTCAAGACCTGAGCTAAGGAATTCCTAGCTTCCAATCTATTGCTTCTAAATTATACACGATGAATTTCGACTCAAAATCCTAACTTCTCAACCCAAGATCGAAAAGTTCTTTTTATAAAAATCGTGAAGGCGCAGCGGAGCTCTAGCACCTTATAGAAGCATAGCTCTGCAAGATGCACAATGCCTATGGTCTAAAAACCCAAGAGAGTCGCAGCACTTCACCTCAATCATGGCTTTTGGAAAATGCGTCGAGCAAATGTCTTGGCGCCTGCCTCCAAATCCTTAAGGTCAACTCCATGCTATTATGTTTGCTTGCTAACTTCTCTGTTTAAAGTATCCTAAGTCACCTTAAATTATCATTTGCTTATTTACCTATCAATGCACTAAGACAACCATCAAATACCTGGAGCTAGCATGATTTAGAAGAAGAAATATAGCTCTTTCGAGGATTATCAAGAACAACTCAACATTGTTGGCTCTATCTCCACGTGCCCGAAATGACGCGGATCGACTGACGTCCTCAAAAGAGTTTTTTTCTTATTATTTAAAAGAAAAATAGGAGTGGCCACCAATCTTTTTTTTAGGGTGTGATTGGACACCAAAATAAAGTAAATCATTTTTTTCTTAAAATGGTCTACGAAAAATAGAGTTGGGTTCGGGAGTCATTTGTGTACGAGGAAGGTATTAGCACCTCGTGACACCAGTTTAGAAAACGGTGGCCAAACTTAAGCTCTTGAAAAAAAAATTGTTTTTTTTATGTCTTATTTCCTTGCTCATCACTCCAATATTTGAAGCAACGATCCCATAAAATAAGTGGAATAATATTTCATTAATAACTATATTGAGGAAAATTCCCAACCTTAAGAAAATGAGAAATTTTTACAATTTCTCAAAATCTATCATAGGTAGTCTTCGAATAAACATATTTTTTTTTAAACATTGATTAAATTTATTTTTTCTTGGGATCAAATCTCGGACTCCCAGAAAATTCTAGATTCCATCTTAGGATTTTTTTTAGCGAAATAAATGTGAGTTATTAAAAAACATGTGGTTTATTAGGAACCCTTATGAAATATCGATTTATATTTAAAACCTTTTTTTAAAAAAATTTAAAAAGGATAGTTTTAAAGCAAAATATTCTAAGCGGTCAAAAAAGGAAGTTTAAGAAGGATTTCAAAAATTAGGTCAATAGGAAATAATATACAATAAAATCAAACATATCATACGATGAATTAAACAAAGTAAGATAAGATTTTTAAAAAAAAAATATTGGAAATCGATCTTGGACTCCCAAAGAACCGATCCCCTCACCTTAAGAATTTAGAAATAATGGACTTCCATATATTTCTAATTCTATTGTCGGAGTTTTTTTTTAATTATAAAATATAAAGATAAATATGATGCAAGAAAAAAAAACAAATTAATTATAAAATAACATGGAAATATTATTAAGATAAATTCAATGCAAAGTGTAAAAGAAAATATTCATGAGTGTAAGATTTATGATAATTATGTTTGCAAGAAAAATAAGTTAAAATAAGAAAAATAAAAGACAAAAGAAAGAAAGAATCAAAATAAACAAAGGAAAGAGAGAAAAAAAAAAGGAAAAAAAGGATCTTACTAATTGGAATAAGATAAAAAAAAATTATTATAATAATAATAACAATAATGAATAAATAAAAAAAGAAAATTCATAATATTAAGTTTATAAAAGTAAATAGCAATAATAATAAGTTAAAAAAAAAGTAAAGATAATAGAAGTTAAAAAGAACAGTAGTATAACAAAAAAAAAAGTATTAATAAAGAATATGTATATTAATAATAATAAGTACCTAAAAAAAATAATAATAAACTTAAATATAAGTACATAATCTTTTCTATTGTTTGTTCCTTTTCTCTATATTTTTAGGGATAAGAAAATAAAGATCAAGATAAAAAAAACTTATGCCTTTTTTTTTCTCTATTTTTTAGGTAGAAGAAAAAGACTAGATTTTTTTTCTCTAAAAAAAATAATAATAACAACAATAAAAGTAAAAGAAAGCAAAAGTAAAAGTTTTACGTTTCTTTTTCTTTCTCTCATCTTAAAAAAAACAAAATAAGAAGAAAAAAAAAGTTCAAATCCCAAAGAAAATTACTTGAGGTGTGGATTCTTGGGAGAATAGATCCCTACCATGCAACCCTAACGAAGTCTGTTTCAACATGAGATTTGATTTGCTAAAAAAGAGAAAATACAAGACAAAAAAAAATGTAAAGATAGTAATGGAATGAATATAAAAAATTCTCTAACTTTTTATAGAAGATTTTTCTTTCAATTTGGAGAGACTCTCTAAAAAATTCTCTAACTTTTCTCTTAAAAAAATTTTTGTAAGAAATTTTTCTCCTCCCCTTTTCCAAATGACAAGGGTCCCTATTTATAGAGTCAGGGTGTATCACAAATTAGAAAAAAAATAATAAGAATAAAATCAAATATTGATATTATATTAAAAAAGTAAATTTTATTTTTTCCTAAAATAAAAGAGATGAAATATTATGGGATTTTGTAAAAATAGAAATGATTTATTTTTTCCTAAAATAAAAGATATGAAATATTATGGAATTTTGTCAAAAATAAAAATAATTTATTTTTTCCTAAAATAAATAAAAATAGATCTTATTTAAATAAATTAATTTTTTCTTTTTCCTAAAATGAGTGAGAAAGATTTTCTTAATTTCCCTTTTTTTTTAATGAGTTAAAAAATGATTTTATTAATTTCTTTTTTTTTCAAAAATAAGTTAAAAGGAAGATTTTATTAATTAATTTTTTTAAAAAATGAATAGAAAAATAATAAAAATATGTAGGATAAAATTAAGTGGCTACAGGCTCGATAGGCTTCTCATTTAAGAAGTTAGACCTGATAAATAGCTGAAAACATAGGGTGCAAGATGGAACTCACTCCTACTCGCTTCTACATATAGTAAAGAGACTGTTTCGTTAAGTGTTGACTTTTCAAGTCTTGAACAAGGGATTCTGCCCTCTCATTTTTTCTAAAGTGGTTTAGTTGAATGGTTGGACAATAAACTAATTGTTCATTAGTAGACAAGCTTGTTAGTTACTGAACGTTTGTTAGCTAAGTTAAAAAAATGAAAATGTAATCGGGTTAATCTCAAATCATTAGAGCTCGTAATCTATAGGTTCATTGGAACCCTTACTACTTCATATCACTACTTCATATCGAATTTAACCTTAAAATAGTGTGATAGATTAATTTGAATTGTTCGGATTAATTCAGAGAATAAGACATTAAATATATTTGATATTAATAACAGACTTGATAAAAGATTTAAATATATGATTTTCAAATAAGGATTCGAAGTCGATCCATTGAATTGATTGAGATTAGTAGAAATTATTGAATATTAAATTAATTAAATTGTTAGATTAATTTAATTAAACTAAAATTGATTTTAAATGAATTTTAATCCAGGAAGATAAAATTGAAATTTTTAGAAAAAAATCAAGTGTTGATTTTTTATCATTAGAAGTCAAAATAGTTTACCAAAGTCAAGTGTTGACTATGAGCACAATTAGTGGATTTTTCCAAATTTGTTCATAGCGGGGTTGTAATCATGAATAAGGTTTTTGCTTTAGCATGTGTTCATCGCTCAATCTTCCACAAAGTCCACTAACTTAAGCTTGTTTAAGTGTCAAATTAATATGCAAATATGATTCGCATGTGACTAAGCTATAAAATATGAAACTTAACTTCATTAAGTTCTTCTTGGATCATGGTGATTTTTTCTAAAAATCCTTACCCCCTCAAAACTCTCTCAAAGCTTAAAATTCTCTAAATTTATCATGGATCTCACCGTTAAGTTCTAAGGCCAGAGGATGGTTTGGAAGGCACTTGTGGTGGTCTACAATACGTTCATGACCAATTTTGTCAACATATCAAAGGGAATTTTGTCAACATATCAAAGTTATCTTCAAACTTTTTTTTTCCACAAATAATAGTGTCGCTATGGGTGCATTGTCGGCTGCTTTGCGTTATTGTGCATCGTGTTGTGTCTCTCTAAGGAACTATTTGAATGGAGGGAATCATAATGAAAATAGAAATCCGAATGGGTATGGGATAAACATGTCCTTGATTGGTATAAATTTTGTAGCTTAAGCATGGGAATAAACTATTCTCATGCATTATTTATATCCATGAACTACACCAATGCAAAATAATGGGTTTTCTTTTTTTGTTCACTCTCCTCTTTTAATACATTTTTTTATTCTTCTTTATATATTATTATAACTAAGTAAATTTATATAAATCTAACAAAATTTAAAATTATTTACGACTCGGGTAACAAATAAAAAAGTCCATGAAACCAGTAAAATATTTTCATAATTTTCAAACTTTCTCTTGAATATTATCGACGATTAGTCACTTCGCTTTCTTCTTCTACCATTCTTTATGATTTCTTCTCTTCTGAATTTTTCATCTCCTCTTTCGTATTTTCTTTTTTCTATGTTAAAACGATTAATTTTAATTATGTTTAAATCTCTTATTTCTTTTTGGGAAGATTTATTGAAGCTATTTCACGATTGTTTTCATATTTTTCTTCATATTCGAGAATATCATTTTAAATTATCAACATGATCGTTTAAATTTTTAAGTTCTTTTCCCATCGTTTAAGACGAACTACACGATCATGTTGACATGATCTAAATCATCGCTTATCATAGTCAATATGATAGTTTAGCATGATTAACACAATCATTTAAATTTAAGTATTTCTCATGTCATTTAAAATGAACTACACGATCGCGTTGATATGATCTAAACGATAGCTTACTATAGACAACATGATCTTTTAGTATGGCTAACACGTATGATTGTTTAATTAGCATGGTCAACACAATTGTAAGATTTGAAGTTTTTAATGATCATTTATATTGCACTACACGATCTCTTATCATAATCAACACAATCGTTTTTCATGATCAACATGATCATTTGTCATGGTCAACACGATCGTTTATATTTGAAGCCTTTTTTCTCATCATTAAAAAGAACTACATGATCATATATCATGACTTAAATGATCGTAGATCATTCATTTAGACCGTAGGACATGATCGTTTAGAAGAATATTACTTGCACAAACGTGTGATCGACTGAACGTGTGATCGATTGATCGTGTGTTTGGAGGAGGGAACAATGTTTTGGTTAGGAATAGAGGTGGGATAAAATCTTTGAAAAGGGAATAATTTTCAAAATTATCAAAAGTTTCTCAAATGAATTTTCAAATCCAATTTTATAAAGAATTTACATGCAAAATGCATGAAAAAGTTTCATCTTTGATCAACACCTCATTCTCCATTCAATCTTAGTGGGCTATGTGTTTACATCTTTTATAACCACACTTGTCCCATTAAGTGTGTCACACTCCACCCTGAGCACCCGCCTGCTTAGCCCGAGATGTGGCATGAAATCAATCGATATCGCTCCCTTCAAGAATGACACCAGTGGATTCTTAACCTTAACCATTAAACTGTAAACGATAGCGAAAGCTAACACAAAACTCTTTAAAACAACTGGGTAGAATCCTTTTCAATGAAACAAACTTTATATAAGTTTTACATAGACAAAACGTAACCTTACTTACATAGAACAAACCCAAAATTGACCTTTCTAGAATTAAGTCTGATACCACAAAGACCAATTGAACATAATTACAAGATAACAAGACACGTACGATAATTAAATAAAATAAAACCCTTCAACAGACAGGTAGCAGTGATCACGCTCTGACGACACGGTCTCTACCTGAAAAGTGGGAAAATATTTTGAAAAGTGTGAGCTAAATAACCCCAATGAGTGATAGTTTTCTAAATAACTTTTCATAAATCTTTAGAAACAATAGTTCATAAATCCTTGAAACTATAAACGTTAAATCATAACATGAAGGCTTCAACTTTAAAACATTTAAAATACTAACATAAGTTCTTATTTTTTCTACTCAAAACTCAAGTATCTACTCCTATGAGGTGGTAGAGATTACTCGATACCATCTCCAATCCTGCCCTGTTACGAATAATTGAATCCTACCTTGTCACGAGTAAATTTTAAGCATGTCCTCGATGAGTAAATCATTTTCTACTTTCAAATACAAGCTCAAATCCTTGGTCTATAAATATGGTAAAATAATCCATTTAGCTTTCCTGACTATGAAAATATCAAAAGTGTACTTTAAAACTCTAAAAACTGACAAAAAAACCTAAAATCATGTCATGACACATGTTGGCGCTCAAGTGGTGGACGACAGGCTCTGGCCCCTCGTAGGTAGTGGGTGGCAGGCCTTGGCCATGTACGCTATGCATGCCCGTTCTAACCTCACATGTAGGCACACTATGCACCTTACATGGCCACGCCCGATTGATGTCTCGCACGGCCCCCATGCCCTGCGTCTCGCATGGCTGCTTGTGCCAATAGCTTGTTGTACGCATCTTGCACACAAGTTGTGCACCCAACACATGCCATAACGCATGCTAACCTCTAAAAACATCAAATTGGCTACCCAACTCGCCTAGCACAGCCCAACTTTCAGCCAGCCACCAACTTGCTCATAAACTAAATTTTCGTTCATAAACATAACTCAACTTTGAAAAATCATAACTAAAAATTCATAACTCTTTTGAGGTAACTTCCTTCTATAACAATGCTTAACAACGTCTTACCTTTCTTACCTAAATATTTCAGCTCCAAATTCCAAAGGATAAGCTCTATAGCTCTCTAAAAGTCCATCTTGCTCAGATTCACTTGAAAACTGACCTTCCTCACTTTCTTTAACTCAAACTCAATCCTCTCTTATTCAAATTTATCCGGAAGCCCTAGTCTAAAGCCTAGACTCAATATGTGATCTTTTGAGAGTAATTTTAGCTAAAACACACGAGTGAAATGGGATAAATGTTCATCTGAACTGACCTATTTATACATAACTCTGCATGAAGCTTTATTGACACCTCCTACTAGCCCAAATCTAAATTAAGCATGCAAGGACACATGTAAAGCACTTCACTGACTCCACCTCTTCATTTTCTCGCCTAACTAAAATGCCTAATGTCCCTTGACAAGCCAAAACGCCTAGTGTCAATGCATTGCTAACCTCCAAGCTCTTCTCGCGTAACATGCTTCTCGCCTAACTCCAAGCCACCAAGCCTACTCGTCTAACCTCTCAAGTCCCAAAATAACCTCTAAGTGATAGTCTTTCTCGTCCATTGACACTCCTTTAGAGATTCTCTTCTCGTTTAATGCACTAGCAACAAACCTTAGCCGCCTAAATATGTCCAAAACGCCTATACTAACCTCTTTAGAGATTTTCTTTCTTCTTTTGGCCTCCAAAACACTTAGTGACACTTATTTAGAGGTTATTTTCATCATTTTGGCCTCCAAAACACTTAGCTACCCTTATTTAGAGGTTATTTTCATCCTTTTGGCCACCTACACAGCACCAAAATAACCTCCAAAACGCCTAACCCTTAAGCCTTAACACTTAACGAATTTTTTTCCCTTCTTTTTCAATATCCATGACAGTTTTTATCCTTAACTCCCTTCAATACTTAAACTTCTCATTACTTCAAAGGCTTTAAGTTTTCTTCCAAGGTTCGGGGTTTACAAAGTGTTAGTGGGATTATCCAACAAAATGTTGAATTTTTCCATTAACTTTAGTCCAAGGGCAATATGGTCATTTGACCATTAAAATCAAAGTCAAAAGTCAACATTTTACATTTTACCATTTTGTTCGTCTTAAATAATTTCAACCAACCGAGCATGAATTCGCATTCATTTTTTTTAAAATTTAAATCACATTTAAATATAAAGTCAGTCAAAGTTTGACTTTTCATAACTTTCATCATTTCCTTCAATTCCAAGCTTCCAAATATGAATCAGTATTCATATTTTTAATATTTAAATCACATTTAAACATAAACCTCTATCTGAACTTATAATCGACGACTATATCACATATATTCATTGATTTATCTCTCTTTACCTAATTCTAACAATTTGAATTATTCCAACATATTGTTCTAAGTTAATTCCATATAAGCTAGTAGGGGAACCTAATGGATCTATAGATCATGGACTCCAACGATTCGAGATTAACTAGCTAAGCCCTTTTAGACCGAGCTAATCAACCTTCGCTAACTAACTGATCATTATACTAAAGTTTTCTAGTTGCACTCCCCTCACTATAGATATATTTGTGTCCATCTAATATAACCACGATTAGTAAGTTAATACTTTACAGATTGTTTGTAACCTCGACTAGGTCAAAATACGGTTTTACCCCCAAGATTTCATCTTGCTCCTTAAGTTCCGTTGATCCACTATTGAACAATTAGTTTAAGGTCTAACCTATAAACTGAATCCCTCTCGAGCCAATGAGAGGGTAGGGCCCCTTGTTTAACTACTTAATTTAATAAATTAATATATACTCTATTTTCATTTTAATTTAATATATTATTTTATACACACATGTATACCTCATTTTTAAATAAATGGTAAGGAATCGATGTAATAAAACTGTTAATTAATTAATTATAATTGTATTTAGCTAATGATCCTTATGTGTAAATCGTAATATAATATGAATTTATCTTGTAATTATAATTAGTTTATCATTGATCGATTAGAATTTATTAATTGCTTCATTGATTAATACATCATCATTATATACATTTATCAAATTTATCCTATCAAGTTACTCATTAAAATTCTTAGTTGATTAGAATTATGTTTAACACTTTTGAAATTCGTTGTTTCCAAACATCCTCAATTCCCAACAATTTTATTTTCATCCCAATTTCCTTGATTCAAACATCTTTAATTTCCAATAATTTTATTCTCATTCCAATTTCCTTGATTCAAAAATTGTATCCATCAACACTCAATTTATAGAAATTTTAAAATCTTCTTTTATTAGGAAAAAATAATGAAGATTTAGAAAAAAATAATGAAGATTTTTTTATTGATTTTAATAAATTTGATATAATTAGAAGACGTGAATTTTTTTTGTCAAATTTTAAATCATTTCATTTTTATTTTTTGTTTATGTAAATTAAGCTCTTCTTTATGGACATCTAACTTAAATACAATTCTATTCTTAGCCAAATTCAAAATTTTAAAACCTAATTTCTTTTAATTTTCAAAATGTAGCTTGATTTTTTAAACTAATAAAAAACAACAGATGACAAAAAAAAATTGATGGTAAAAGTAATATCTATAGGCTTCATTTTGAAAAAGAATGAAAACAAAACGATTATCCAACTAAACCTTGATTTTAATTCGGGTTTGTCTTTAGAAAAAGATTCTAAAATAACAAGACATAGAAACTAATGAATAAAGTCCTGTCACAAGCATAATTTTTAAAAATTAAAATTAAAATATAAAAATTAACACTAAAATCCAAAAGATTGTCAAATAAAACCTCAAATAACAATATAGGAGAGCAATCAAGAAAATTATAAAACAAAGAGAAGATGGATAATTTTGCTCAACAAAATGCAAACAAGGCAAGAATAGTGTCTCATTCTGAACCCAACAAAATTTCACACCTTACAAGAATTAGTCAGCGAACACTATCAAAAGCGGAATTGCTGATTTCATTTTGTAGTATAATAAAGTTAAAAGAAAATAATAAAAAAAAAGGGAAATTATAACACACTTTCACTATCACTACATTTCATGAGAGAGAACAATCTTTAGTTGGCCAGCATTCTGACCGATGTTCAGTTACTCAATTTTGCGTCTTTTCTTCAGTAGGTTCTTTGTTGATCCTCTCATTTGACCACCATTCGAATGCTTCTTTTGTTTCTGCAAATTGTAAACAACATCATAACTGTGACACCATGGTTTTTCTGTGTGTTGAAACTCCAATCAAGTTCTCCATGATTTTAATATATCTTGAAAAGACTCCTGACAATTTTGTCTAGAGTTCACATCCGAATAAGTTTCAGGATAGCTAAAGCTGATTTTTGGTATTTAGTTTTTTAAAATAATGCCTAAAGAAAAAAACTCCTTCCATGTCCAAATTTCTTGTTTTATAATCTACATTTTACCTATGTTTTAAAAAACAAGTCAAGATCAGAAACTAAAATAATAAGAGTTCTCAAGAACTTGTTTTTATTTTTGAAATTTCACTAAGATTTCAAAAACCAATAATCTGAAACGAAATGCTCACCAAATAGGACTAAAAATCCAATTTTAGGACAATTAGAAAAACAAATTCAGAACCCTAAACCTTGAGGGATATGTCACTTGTAGTTATAACCAAAAACTACTTTAGTTATTACCACAAACTACTAAGTGTAACTAGAACTCTAAACTCTAAAGTACATCAGTTCTTGACCGTTTGTTAGAATTTCCTTTTTAAACTATTGATGTGCATACCCTCACACGTCTACAAGACTTTTAAATAAGATAAGTTAGAATCGAATGATAGTAGAGGTTTTCGTATTCTCACATTCCCTATTTTTGTTGTACTTATTTGTAAAGTTACATGATAATTTTCTTGCTACTTTTGTGTACGTTTTGGGCTGATTTTAGATGGAATAAAGAGAATATGTATTAAGCAAGAACTTATAGTCTAAATTGATTCATGAAAGTATAGGAATTAAATTTAATACAATTATTAGTTTAAAATTGGACTTTTAATTGCTACATCTCCAATGTTTAAGGGTAATAAATGGATTTTTTCCCAAAACTTTTAACACTTCTAGTTACACTATTATACTGTAGAGAAGGGTTTTGCATTCTTTTTTAATAGTCATCCCAAACTCAATTTAAGTTCAGAGCTTAGTACCTTGCTTGACCTCTTTGCCTGTGATTCATTACTTTGTCGCGACTTGTTTTTCCTTCTACGATGTTCCTGCAGACATTTAAAAGATTCATGAGTTATAAGATTCACTATGAATAAAGACATTGTACAGGCTTTCAGTATCAGCCTGTATCACAACATTAATGAGAATTAACCGGTGGAAAAGCAGGAAGTCGAGGAGGTGACTCAGTAAAATTTTCAGGATTTTCAATCTCTCCACTGATGTTGAGCATAATTTTCAGCCTGCCTTCATTCAGTAATTTCTCAGAACGAGCGTGTCTCTGCATCATTTTAGAAAAATAAACAGATGAAAAATGGGTCATTTTACGAGCCACCACATAGAAAATTCTCTCCACTAGATAACAATTTTTTATGAGGAAAGAAAAGTTAAACTAGTCTTGTCAAATATTAAACTATTGTACCAAAGCAATGAACATGGTTTTTAAAGTAGACGCTACAGTGACATGTTATCTAAAATTTATAGCATGGACAAAGGGCCTGGCAGACATGCCAGGGACATATTGCTAGCATATACATTTTTAAAATTAGCGTTAAAAATTTGAGTAAATTGGTGAAAGTATAAGAGAATAATCACAACTTTTACTCACTGTTAATATTCAATTAGGTAGGGATTCAATACTACGCATCACTAAAAGAATTGAATATGATAAATTGAAGGTAGATGGCGATTGGACTACCCTCTTTTTCCAGTCATATCAACATCAGTGTACAGGTTTAATTACATGCAATCAGAAAATGCGAACTTAACTTTTGTGATTGGTTGCTAGAGCATGATGGACATTGCATCCACATTAGTTACTAGACAACATCTGCTTCGTATAGACCAATCAAATATTGTGTTAGATACCTAGATTAGGGGGTATAAGGGTAATTAGATATGTGGGCAGTTAGATGGTTATAAATAGGAAGCTGGGAGGGAAAAAAGGGAAGATCAGTTTTGTGGGTAGTTTTTCTGCACTGTTCCTTGAGAGAGAGGATAGGCAGAGAGGGTACAACTTGTTCTTAGTTAATTTTTGTATTTTCATCTCAGAATTGATATTCATCAATTCTTCTCTGTAATAGTGAGGTTTATATCAATTAAATAAGAAAACGTCATATCGGTGTTCTATCAAATTGGTATCGAACCTGGGAAAACAGAAGGAAATGGGGAAGAAGATCGAAGAAAGATTCGAAGCAGTGGAACAAAAAATCTCTGGCATACGAGTAGAACTCCAGAAATTACCGAAAATCGAAGAAACTTTGAGGTCCTTGACAAAGAGATTGATCGGTTGGAGGTTTAAACTGAGGAAAACCAACAGCAGTTGTTAAAGTGCGTTGAAATGCTGGAGAAGGAAGAATCGACAGTGTGAAGAATCACAGCATCGGCGAGTCATGCTGGTGATGAAGAGCACAGTCGAAGGAGGAAGAACACCGACAAAAAGAACCAAAAACGAAGTACAAACGAAGAAAATAGAAATTGAAGAGAAGGAGAGCGATTGAAACAAGTTCGAGTTGCAGTGTTTAGCATAAGTAGTTCCCTTGGAACCGCTTTAGATTGTTATCAGTCACCGGAGGAACACAATGCATTCAAGGATTGGTTGGAATTGAGGCAGAGGTTGTTATTGTGTTTCCAATAAGTGAGGAAAGAAGATGTCGGCAGACGATCCTTAGCAATCAAACAAGAAATAATCGTGGAAGGTCAGCAAGAATTACCGGTGAGATCCAAAAAGAAGACTCGAGTGAAGAAAAAGTTGTTGCTCAAGGAAACAGAAAATGGTTGGTTGCAATGTAGAATGAAGACGTCGGAAGTTGTCTGGTTGCGATGGGAAAAGAAGACGTTGACATTCGTCTGGATGCGAAGGAGAAAGAAAATGGCGTCAAGTGGTGATCTACGGTGGTCCGAGAAAGTGATCTGGAATACAGGTGAATCGCGTGAAGAGGAAGAAGTTACCCATGTGATGCTGCCAATGACGTGGCAGAAAGTGATAGGAAAGAAGGTTAGAGCAAGAGAACTAAACCCTAAAATCTTGGTTATTCCTAATTCAAGTGGGCTTCAACGTATCCTAAATGGGCTTCAATTTACTCTAAATAAAAGAGTGGAGATCCATTATTATATAAATGAAGTGGGTGGTGAGTCCCAAAAATGGAAGAGAAGAAAAACGTGCAGAGAGGGAGGTTCTGAAAATGAAACGGCCGGCAGAATGATTTTTTTGGCTTTTATTATGGGCTTAGGCCTAACCCACTAGAGAAGAAAAGTTTGAAGAGCATATTAGTTGGTAATGGTTGGTAATTAGGAGAAAAAAAACAGAGGTCAATTTTGTAAACATATTTGTAAGCACACCTTGTGGACAAGGTGTTTTTGAAGGCCCGGGTAAGGTTAGTGTTAGGCTACTAACAATAATTTGAATCAAAAAACCTAAACAATGGCTAATCAGAGGAGGTACTCTGATGGATTTTATTTATATATAAGCCAAAAGGATTATAATAACACAATAAGAAAAAGAAATCAGCAAGAATATCAAGGAAAACACATACCTGTCCCCTTGATAATAGACCAGACGGCTACAGCAGCCTTACACTCCAAAAAGATAAAAAATACCCTAGCTACCCTATGCCTAGCCTTAACTATTTATAGGCTCTCCTCTCTTTCCACCCCGTGGGCCCTACCTTGCACGATCCTCCTTCCAATCATTCCTCATTAATAGTATCAGGTACAGTTACCTTTCTACCCCTCCTCCTATACGTGTGGATAATTGGGGGGTCTAACAGTTAGATACTTAGATTAGTATAGGACAGGGATATAAGGGTAATTAGATATGTAGGCAGTTAGATGGTTATAAATAGGAAGTTGGGGAGGAAAGAAAGGGGAGATCAGTTTTGTGGGTAGTTTTTCTGCACTCTTCCTTGAGAGAGGATACGCAGAGAGGTCAATACTTGTTATTAGTTCATTTCTGTATTTTCATCTCAGAATTGATATTCATCAATTCATCTCTGTAATAGTAAGGTTTATATCAATTGAATAAGAACACATCTTATTGGTGTTCTATCATATTGATGGTGCCTAAAAAAGTTATACATATCTTATTAAAAATTTAAAACTAAAAATTGCAAAATAATAACAAGTGAAAAAGAAGGGCAATTATTATATCTAATAACCAAACTGCATAACGCGTTCAGTAGACTCCACAATCTAGAAAAACTTATAGATAAATAAAAACTAACTAATTAGGCTTAATCAGAGAAAGTAATCACGCATGACGCATATACCTTGGATTTAAGATGAGCCTTCAATGTCTCCTCATTCAAACAGACAACTCTAGGGCATAACTTGCACTTAAAAACAGATTTGCATTTCAGGATGCACACTGGAGTATTATCAGCTGGTAAGGATGCCTTCATGGATAAAATATCTGAATGAAGGTCCAGTGTTCCTGAAGGGCATTCATCAGGCAACTGCGTATCTGAAGGGATTTCATCAGGTACCTGAGTCCCAGTATGAGATTGAATTTCTTTTCCAATGTCAGGATCATCTTCGGTACTTGGACAACCTGAGAGACAAAGAATAAAATGGATGTCAAACATCATAAACAAATGCATACTATGAAACCAAAATAAATCGTCAATTCAAAAGATAATATCATAATGTTTAAGAAATAACAACAGTTTTTTTTTTTTAAAAAAAAAGAGAGACCGTCTCTTTATTAATATTAATATAATAATAATGAGATAAAAGCTCATAGTACAAGAGAATTATACAATGAGCAAGTAACCATGGATTAGGAGGTGCACATGGGCATCTCAACTAGGTTGACACCCCCCATAACACCCTCATCATATCCAACCAAGCTAAAACCCGTAACAAAGGAGTAATGTCCAAAGGAAAAACAAACACAAAAGAAATACAAAGACAAAGACAAGACAAACAGACTAAACATCCTTCTAAATAAAAGACGACCGAATAGACGTAAAACTCACACTAAGACAAACTCGAGATCTTTGGAGAAAGAACGCCACAAGGAGGCTGAAAAGTGGTGACTCCACAGAGGATTTATGCTAAGAAGCTTGCTCTGAAAATATCTTTGGAATCTTACCAAGCACAATTCTGATAACAATACAAAACCAGTTGAGAAAAAGCAACCAGGTGCTTCTAAGGAGTCGCTAGCGGCAGAGCATAAGTGCAGACTAAAGGGGATAAACAGTGTCGAAAAACCAATTTCCAAACATAGATCCACAATTTTTATTCAGAAGGAAATAACTCAAATTTCCAACAGGAGTTAACGGACTGTCTTTGATCAATTATAACTCTTTCTTTCCAGTGTTACTAAAGCCCCAAAGGAATTTGAAATTCACTCA
>JBBPDI010000025.1:10926099-10943819 GCA_037974545.1 Cucumis variabilis | reverse complement strand
TGTTGCGAACCTTTTGCAATGCCGCATTGTAGAAACCTATCGCGACGCCGTGTCGCTATAGCCAGCAAAAGTTTTCCCAACGTTGACATAATCTGCGTCGATGAAGAATCCCTGACGCGCCTATCCCGACGTACCTACTGATGTCGTCCGCGACGTTGCAATAAACTTCCCAGGCATTGTTTGAGGTTTTCGCCACGTTTTGCTACGTCGGCGAAGGTCACTTTTCTTGTAGTGTGACATCACAATACAACAATTTTTTCAAAGGATTAACCTGGCAAATTTATTTACAAAGTCATTACCTACCACAACTTTTGAAAAGTTGGTATACAACAACTGAAGAATCTCAAGTGATGTTTTCATAAAAAAGAGTAAATTGTATTTTTGTAAGTAAATAAATTATATGAAATATGAAATATTAATGAGGCATATTTCATATATGTAATGGACATCTAAGGAGGGGTATTATAAATATTGGTAAAATAGATTGATGCCCCATTATACTTAGTGTTCATTGCCAAGTGTCACTCCCTCCACATTCCTCTATACTTCCATGTGTCATTTTTCTCCACATCCAACATCTTTGTCATATGTCTTAAAGATACCAACCCTTAGGGACTGTTTGGATTGAGGGAACATGGATTGAATAACATTGCTAGGAATAAATTATGCCTAAAAATATAATGCATGGGAATAAGATGTTTGGAAATTACCAACCCTTAGGGTCGTTTGGATTGAGGGAATAGGGATGGAATAACATTGCTAGGAATAAATTATGTCTGGGGATATAATGCATGGGAATAAGATGTTTGGAAATTAATTATAACTATGTTTAGTTGTACAAGAAAGTTTATCAACTTTTAGCTTTCTATACAATTGTTCAACCTCTTACACGATCGTATAGCTTTTTATAGGATCGTTTACCCTGTTACGTGATCGTTTACCCTGTTACGTGATCGTTTAGCCTTCTATACGATTGTTTACCCTCTTTCGCGATCATTTAGTTTTCTACCTTCAAATGTTCGTTTACTTCTTACAAGATCAACTACTCATACGATCGTTTAACTTTTTACATAATCGTTTGACAAAATAACTCTTTCAAAACATAATGAAAATAAAATGATAATGATTTTGAACAAATCATTCAGATTAAAACAAAATTAAAGTCGTTAATCCACAGATCCACAAGAAAAACAATACCCCTACCTCTCCCCAAACATCCTCCACAAGCAAACAAGATCAAAATAAGAAATCAACAGTAAAAAGCCTGAGTATCTCTCTCTAAACTATGAATTGACTGAATGAAAGAAAAGTAGAGAGAGAATCAAACCAATGTGACGCTTTCAGTGAAGATAGACTGAAGAATAAGAAACCATAGAAAGAAATTGATTATAGGTTAAATAAGGAACAATTCAACTGTTGAGGGAAGAAGAAAATTTGTGAAAACAAAATTAAAAGGGAAAAAAAGAAGAAGAAGAAGAGAATAAAAGATGCGGTTGATTGATGAAGGAAGAAGAAAATACTTGTTGAGGAGAAGGAATCGCAAACCCTTGCTTCTCGAAAGGATGGGAAAATCATTCCCTTGTGTTGAATAATAAACCCTATCTTTTCCAGAGTAAGAAAAATATATCCATCAACCAAACGTGGGCTTTGTAAGCCCATACCCATTCCCACCCTCTTTACCCACAAACCAAACGAGATGATTCACATTATGCTTGCCAAATTGCATATAATTAGTGACATTTGATGAGTTTTGTAATACACATATTAGTGAAATTTCCATATTTCCATCACAAATTTAGTGAAACATTTAAGTTTACTAAATTTTAAAACTTGAATTAAAATTAATGTATTAAATTAGATTTATGGTATCTGACATCACAAATTCACAATCCTAATCTAAAAATGTTGACTGGTTTTAATAATCTCTTCACTAAAATGGAAAAGAAAAAGAAAAAGAAAAAGAAAAATATTAAGTTGAGGACAATGAATATACTATTAAATAAAATTTCAACAGTAAAAATTTATATTAAAAAAATTAAAAGAAAGAAAAGAGTTAAGTAGATACTGTATTTATATGTTTTATTTGATTTATTTATAATAATATATTAGACGCCACTAGAAAAATTATCACACACAAATTTATAGGATAATTGTATAAACGATGAAATGCATACAACTTCCATTGATTTTAAATTATAAATATTAAACATAACGTATAGAAGTAATAAAATATTTTGAGTCCTACTGTCTTAAACCAATCCAATGCAAATGATTCTTTTGTTTCAGGTTTGGGAAGAAGAGATATATTTATAGTTGCACAAATAGTTAGAATGATTCAACAAATTAAATTAATCAACCTTCAGAAAATTTTCAAACTATTAATGAATGAATGCAATAGGTGGAAGTAAAACAATGCAAACTCTCATTTTCACAACCCATTGGATGTAAAAGAATTAAACTCATGTAAGAGACGCACCAATTTTTTTTTTTTTCCTCTTCGTTTTGGCAATGGAAAAGTCTTGAACCTAAACTTTAAGTCAAATGAACTATTAATTAAAAGTTAAATTAAATGAGACAATATTTTTTACCATGATATTAGGAAAATTCTAATGAGCAACAGAAATTTCTAATGAGTGACAAAATTAACGGCAAATAAAGTAAAAGTATTTTATTTTGCATATATAGAATTTTTTTTTAATTTTTTATTACATATAAAATGGTTACAGTTTTTAAAATAATATAATATTAAAACTATTTATAAAATATAACAAAATTAAATAAACTCATTGTACAAGCCAATTTAATTTTTTTACTAAAGGTTTTTAATATTTTATTATTCATAACAATTTCACTTTTATATTTTTATTTCCCCTTTAGTTTTTTTATTATTATTATTTCTTCTTAACATGAATTTGAAATTGTGGGATCAAAGGATTTGAGCAGATATTAGCATATGTTATTTTATTCCAAATTTATAATTTTTTTAAAGTATTATAATACAACTTGAGAATGGGGGATTTGAATTCAAGATCTCTTGTTCTTAGATACAAAGGTCCCGAGTATATACAAGTGCTAGTTAATATTAGATAATAATCAGACAACAATTATATTAGATAATGATTGGTATTATTGACTGCTAGTATCATATACTAATCAGAAAAACAATAAGATAAAAATTGGTATTATTAACGATCATATTACAATCAATATCAAATACCAATCAAACAATAATTAATATCATTAGCAATTAGATAACAATCAGACAATAATCTGATAAAAATTATCATCATCAACAATTATATACTAATTCAAATGAGGATTAAATAGTAATTAGTAGACAATAAAAAACAATCCCACGATTTAGTCATTTGACGTTTCAATTGAGTTGGACTTACAATATTTTCATTTCAAAATCATAAACTTTTTTTTAAAGGAAAAATTGTTGGACGTAAAGTTTAAAGTCAAATGAATTATAATTAAAGGTTAAATTGAATGAGATAAGATTCATGCATGGGCATGATTTTGTGTCATGTCATTATCTCAATCTAATATTGAAAAAGTCTAGTCTAGAGAGAGGAAAAAAAAAAAACCAGAAAAAGTTTGAAGAAGTCTTTTTTGGGTTGGTTTATTTATGTTCAATTGGAAGAAAAAAAATCATCCACATGTCATAGCTCTTGATTGGTCCAAATTGAATATATAGATATATAGATATAACTAATTCATAATAATTTTGAATGGATAGTAGATGATTTGAAGCGAAAGACCTTAGCACAACTAATATACAAAAGATAAAATATGATAAAAATAAATCATTATTTAATATATATTGTAATTTAACACTTGAAAATTAATATTAAAATACAAAAATCAGAAATGTGAAGGTGGTACGTACCCCCAACCCCTTAATAGATCCGTTCTTATAGATCAAACTCTCTAATGCCCTGATTAATCTCAAGTCTACATGATCAACTAATAGTTAAGTGTCTATATTAATTTGCATGAGCATTAAGCCTAGGTAATCTAGCCAAGACATAACAATTTGAGAAGCAACTGGTAATTGATTTAATTCTTTATTTTGGTGAGACATGGATTGTCATAAAAGAACGGTTCTCGACAACTTGAAATTAACAAACAAACAATCATGACACAGTCTTTTACCTAATGGAATTAGCACTCAAGCATGTATTATCTCTAGCAATCAAAGAAAGAAGGTGGGTGATCAAACCATAAATGTTTTCCTAGCACATAAATTGAAATCAATCAAGAGTACATAAATTTACAACAGAAACTAAAAGTTAAAATAAATCTCACAACCAAGATTTGATGAGTTTCAATCATATTCTAAGCTAGAAATAGCATACCATAGCACTCATAATTTAGCAAGATGAGTTATAATGTCGAAATCAAATGCAAAATACAAGAGTAAATGCTCGAAGGAAGAGCCTGGTGATAGCTTCTGAAATAAGTTATCTTTCTCTTTCTCAGGTTAATCAGACAAGTTCTAGGAGTTTAATGTATTATTTCAGTGTTTAGACAGGCTAATGAGTTGTTGATACCTTCGCACATGTTATGAAGCATTTAGAGCTAAAATAGAGAAGTTAACAAGCAAAAAGAACTTGATTAGAGTTGTCTTGATGTCATGTCCCACCCCAAAGTCATTTTATACGATTAAGTGGATACGTGATCGCCTAGACATTCTATGTGAGTCTCTTCGCCAAATAGTATGCAAAATACCTAGTAAGTGGAATAAACACTATCGACAGGCTTAACATGAAATGAGAACTCAATTGAAAACATAGATACTTCATTAATAATAGATAAAAGAGTATATTAATTTAATACAGGTATATAGTTCCTTTAACTGAAAATATATGTACTTTCAAAACAATAGTTTGACTCTCCTCGTGTAGCTTTTACATGGTATGTGAATTGGCAGTAGCCAATACCAAGATGATGTGTCTCATTTATGACACGACAAGCAATCAAGATGACAAGTCAAACACTGGTTGTCCTTCGCTACTTGAGGGGGAGATAAAACAAAACATTTGAAATATTAGACAAAAGTGTCTAGTGAGTAGGGTCTTCTACCAACATATTTAATAAGTCAATTTCTATTATAACGCATTGCAATCCATTTTGCAAATTATATAATATAAATAGTTAGGTATGTTTCAATAATAAAACATTGAGTCCAAATCAGATTATTTCAACGCGTTAGACGATTAGTACAATCCGATTTTATTACAAATGTTTATAAATTATATGGAAAGCATTTCTTTTCAAATCATTCATAATGACTCCTATCTCATAAGCATACATCTCACATAAGGTATCATTTAAATCATATTGCAGTGTTGCTATGCCTATTCAATTACATCTTTGTACCGTTTTCTCAACTCAAGCGTTTACTACACTCTTTTGTTGGGTTGAGGTTGTACAGAGTGATCTCAACGCAACAACAATTTACCATCAATTCTACCACGCATAACGCGTCTTCCAATATCAGATCACACAATAAGCAAAACACATCCCATAACAAATCACATAGTAGGTATGAAGCATCATATTCTAGATCACACAATAAGAATATGGCAACTTATCCCAGATCACACATTAAGGATAATGCATCCTGAAGGGATGAAAGCCCTTGGCAGCAAACGATTTTATAAAGACCTTAGATCAATTTAATTGGAGACTTAAAAGTACCGCACATTAACAATAGTTACAGAAACAATTTTCTAATTGAGACTAAACATGCTTTAAAAATTATAGATTAGAGAAAGAAAAACTCACGTAGTTTTATGCCTTTGTATCTACCAAAACTCCAAATTAGCTGGGACACCACCCGTCAGATACCTTTTTATACTCTGGGATGAGATTGGTTTGTGGGAACCAATTGGAATGGAAAAATCTTTTGAGGGAATCTATAAGAGAATTCACAGAGAGGCAAAGGCTTAGGTTTAAAAACTTGTTTTATTATGCGTATTTATAACTCCATCTTCTTCACAAAGTTGGATAGAGTCATATGATTATATTAATTTAAAAAATAATTAATTATTAATTAACTAAATCATACTTAATTAATATTTTATCTAAACCATATTTGATGATATCTCTTACATATTTTATAGTTTTAATTTAATTGATTTAATTAAATCAAATTTAATCAAATAAAATAAAAATAAAATAAAACTAAACAATTAATTAATTACTAAATTAAATGTCTTATATTTAATTTAATTCAAATTTGAATTATATTCAAATATACATTTCTCTCATAACCTATAGCTTTAATGTGTATCATATATGAATTAAATTTCAACTGGTAGTTTTAATATGAATTCAATTCATATTAAATTAATATTTGATCTCACTCATATATTTTATCTCTCATAAACTAATTTTGAATCATATATAAAATTAAATTTATATAATAAAGTTTAATTAAAATATAAACTTTATATTATAATGTGTCACCATATATTATAGTAATTCTTAAAGTAAATTTGAACATTTCAGATTACAACCAATATAAATAAATATTATTACCCTTTACAAGCTAATGGACCTAAAAATCAAAAGCTACAATGATATGAGATTAATTGACTAAACTCATGAACCACGTTAACCAATATTCGTTAACTGTTTGTACATTTCACTAAAGACACAGCTAAACTCTTCTCGCTATAGATTTATTTCTATGTCCACGGATATAAACCAATTACAATAAGTTAGTCCTTCACGAGTGTTTGTAACACCAGCTGTGTCAAATTATCGTTTTGCCCCTAGGTTACTTCTAGTCCTTCAATGTAAATACTCCTATAATGAATAACCTGTTTATGGTCCAACCAATAAACATAAATCCTTCTCATGCAATAGAGAGGGTAAGGCCCTTTCTTCAAGTTTCAGAGACACCATTTAAGGGAACATTCATCTACTTACCTTAAAGTTAAGGATGAGTGAATTTCATCTTGTGTGATTATGTTTCCAGTCCCTCACTCAGTCTTGTCTCCAAAATGATAAGCATATTGAGTTGGTAATATGATCACTCTCACGCGAACAAATCAAAAGACAATCTCTCGCAAACATGAGTTCATAATACACTCAAAATTAAGACTAAGTTACTTAGGTCATCCTAATGAAATCCAACTAGTTAACGAAGTTACATCTAGTGGTTACTATTTTGTGGTCCGGTCTTATGGAAACTCATTGCATAAGATATCTTCACTCACATGTCACCTACACGAACGCATTTGATCATTGTATTTGTATCAAATACAAAGTGAGTTGTATCCATAGTGTTACTAGGATAAGGTACCCAACCTTATTCCTATACTATAGAGTATAGACCCCTTAAGTTGATCTCGAACATTGATCCATGTATGTCTCTACATACTATTCAAGACTCATTAAACAACTTAGGATGTTAGTTTATTGGATTTAGGTTATTAAGACAAAACTAATAATATAATCAATAACACTTATTGAAATAATAATCATAACATTTTATTAATAAATAACAGTCAATAAATTATATTTACTATCTACGAGTTTTATGACATAAAACTCAACACATCTTATACTAGAACACACAACAGCAAGTGTGAGACATCTCATTGCATGGGTATCAAAGATCATCTCGTCATATCATTTCAATTTATTCCAAATCTAACTCATCTATAAATCAAGTATATTTTTAAGAATTGGATAACATAAAAGAAATCATATAATTCAGGGTTTTAATAGCAGTTCATTTAAGGTTTTAAATACACTAGAAATCCTTTTATTTTTTAAAACATTTTTAGGGAGAAACGACTCATAATCAATTAGATTCTTCGCCTAATTCCTCAGCCAAAATTTCCTTGCAATTTCTTATTGAATTCAAGCTCATGATAGATCTTTAAAAATCTTTGAAATTCTTTTAATTCTTTCTTAAAGTGAACATAAGGTAAAACAACCCAAAAAAATGGTTGGAGTTCTTTTATTTATAAGTCTCTTCGATGAAACTTCCTATGTCGGAATGATTACTTCTATCTGACTATGAGACTCAAACAATATCAAAAAAATCACTTGTTACTTTCACTTCCTTATTCTGAGATCAAGTGGTCGGCGACAAGGTCAAATCAGCTCACTGGCCTTCTTACATAAGATTGATGTCAACTACTTCCAAATGAAGGAAGTTCATATCAGATAAGAGTTCATCGTGTAACCATTCTCATTGCATAGCTAGAATCCAAATGAAATTTGCCTTGCAATTTCTCCAATCACCAACTCTATCGCATAGCAATCTTATCGCGTAGTCAATTCTTTTCACGCATAATCTCATTGTGTAGTGCAAAATGCGATCATGGCCTCACAACTAGTACCTCTTTATTGAAATTTTATCCTAAAAATTCAGTGGCTTACACAAAGAGTTATGAGTACTTGGCCTTCATCAATTCTTC
Organism: Cucumis variabilis; assembly: GCA_037974545.1. Classification (NCBI taxonomy): domain Eukaryota; kingdom Viridiplantae; phylum Streptophyta; class Magnoliopsida; order Cucurbitales; family Cucurbitaceae; genus Cucumis; species Cucumis variabilis. The sequence goes on along the minus strand of JBBPDI010000025.1, from coordinate 10,935,375 downwards.
ACTTTTCCAAGTGGTTTTCTCAATTCCATGATTATTCCATAGTATTTTGACCATGGGAATAACCTATGTCCTACTTGTTCTTTTCTATCTAACACATGCAAAGGTCTTTCCTCATTATTCAGGTTTTCTTTTACTTCTATGGGTTGCTCTTGCAGTACATGTGAAGAATCTAGAACATATTTCCTTAACATAGAGACATGAAAGACAACATGAACTCTGGATAACTCTATATGCAATTTCAACTTATACGTTACTAGTATCTAATCACACCCTTCTAAGGTGACAATTTAAGGAAAACTTTGTCCCTGACTTTAAATTCTAATGTCTTGCAATGGTGATATGCATAACTCTTTTGTTTGTCATGAGCAATCTTTAAATTTTTCCTAATCGCCCCAATGCTTTATGTTGTCGCCTGAACTAAATCTAGCCCATTCAATTTCCTCTCGCCTACTCTTCCCAACAAACTGTCATTTTACAATGCCTTCCATACGATGCCACATAGGGAGTCATTCCAATACTAGAATGATAACTATTATTGTAAGTGAATTCAATCAAAGACAAACACTCCTCCCAACTTCCTTTAAATTGTAGGACGTAAACTCTCATCATGTCTTCCAATGTATGAATAGTTCTTTTAGATTGACCATCTGTTTAAGGTGGAACGCTATGCTAAAATGCAACTTGGTTCCTGATGCTTCTTATAATTTTGGCCATAACTAGAAGGTAAACTCAAATCTTTGTCTGAAATTATGGACATTAGGATTCCATATTGGCTCACTATCTTATCTACATATAACTTAGCCAATTTGTCTAATGAAAAAGTTTTCTTAATGGGAATAAAGCATGCAGTCTTCATAAATTTGTCTACAATCACCCAAATTCCATCAAAGTTATTAGGCATTCTAGGCAAATCAAACAAGAAGTCCATGGTGATATGCACCCACTTCCATTTTGGCCTCGGCAAAGGACACAACAATCCACCAGCCTTTTGGTGTTGTGGTTTGACTTGTTGACAAACACTTAGCTACAAACTCAGTTATCTATCGTTGCATGCTTGGCCACTAGTAATAGGTTTTCAAAGTTATATACATATTGGTACTCCCAGAGTGCATTGCATAAGCTGAAATGTACGCTTCTTCCAAACGCGCAGTTTTCCAAACCCGCCATATTATTTGAAATGCATAATATGCTTTCTTTTAGCAATGTGTAATCTCTTCTAAACACGCAGTCTTATCGTCTTTCACATCTTACTTCTTTCGCTAACTTACTTAACACGTGTTCTTCGAGTTACAATTTTACAATTTTTCTTCCAATGTAGGTTTAACTTGGAATAGAAGCTATCAAATTCCTGACTAATCCTATGTTTAAGATTGCTTTATGACCTTTTAATTCTCTTAGTGAGGCCATTCTTCCTTTGTTTTCTCTATTTGAACTCTTTCTGCTTATTGTTGATTACTTGTAGAAATATAAGTTAATGCAGCCTTTTAGGTAAAACAATGGAGTCAGAACGCAAGATAAAGTACTAAAACACGTATCTTTTACTACAAATTTATAAAGACAACTTACACAAGTTCCCATGCCTGATTAACCTTGCTTTTTAGTGTTTTTAATGCAAGATGATGAAGAAAAGAGGAAATATAGTGAATAGTAAGAAGAATGCGTGAAGCAACTTAAGCGAAAGTTGTCTGGCGATTAACATCGCTAGGGGAGATGTCACCTCATCACGTAAGGAGATTCCCTAGAAGACAAGAATGGTAGTTAGAGTGAATATGACATGACAAGGGGGCGTTCATCGCTAACAAGTGTAGAGGATAAGGAGTAAAAGCTTTCCGCCCAAATACCCTATAAATACCTCAACTCTATCATGTAAACAGGCTAGAGAGGCTTCGAGAGGTCTATCTCTCTAAGAGACGATAGAAGAGAATAATTTTTCCCTTCTGTAGAAGTTCTTCCCATCTTCACCTCTTCTCTAGTCCACTTCTGAGTGGGATTTTAGAGAGAGATCTGAGAGAGAAACTCACCAACCATTTCCCCTAACTTGTAAAAGAGTTATGAATGCATAACAATGCATTCTCCGACTTGGCTTAAATCTTCCTTCCCACCTTTTGTATATTTCAATGTGTTGTTTTGACTTTTATATCTTCATGGTCAAGGGGTCTACATTAATCAATACAATATATATTTATCCACTGTCATTCTATCACTTCTTTACTTTTCATCTTGTTGACGTGTTATAAGCAATCTAAGTATGCAACAAGTGTTTGATAAAGGTTCTTCACTTATAAAGTTCACCATGTTTAATCTGAACTACATCCTATCGCTTGATTCTCTTTGAGAGAAGGAATCAAGTGTTGTTCACCAGCTACTCAAGATAATAAGTGATGAAGAACACACTAAACATGCGTAGAAAGGGGTTTAGCGACAAGCCAAGTTCTAGCATTTGTCCTCCATCATTTGTGTCCCAAAAGGAGAACAAGTGTGGTGTTTAGGTGTCAAAAGGTTGCTTGCCTTAATTAAAAGACAGTTATGTAATATTTATCGCATCTATAACCACCACATGGCTTAATCGCTTACAACGTCGAGACCTTCCTTCATATGCCCCTAATACAAGTTAGTTCACTTTTCATAATTATGCCATTCCAGCCACATTCTACAGAATCTATAATGTACATAGTAGGATTAGTATACATTCACATTATATTGTATAGATATATATACCGTCTGAAATAAGAAGTAAACGTAATCACTATGCTTGATAGAAATTCCTTGTGTTTGATCCTAGCTTACCCAAGAAACCTCTTGCTTCGCTTACACTTGGGCAAGCGAGAGGAAAACTTGTACTCAACGTAGATTAAGTAGATACACATGGAAAGGATGTGTATCTTTTATTGCACAATCCTTACCTAGAGACATAGCGACCATACGACATGCGATGACCATGTCTTTCGTGTAGAATAGTCACATATATAGAACCTCAATGACACATCATTGAATCTATTAATTCTGCAAAGAGAGGGTTGCGAAGGAAATATCAAAAAGACAAATTTACGCACGTAACCAAAACACCAAATGCGTCTGCCACAACATTGGCCTTTCTAGGATGGTATGAGATAGTACAATCATAATCTTTAATCAATTCAACTTTTTCTTATCAAAATGTATTTCAAACTCTTATGATTAGTAAAAATATTGCACTTTCCTTTGAATAGGTGGTGTCTCCAAATTTGAAACACGTGAACAATAGCAACTAATTCTAAATTATGCGTTGGGTAGTTGTGTTCATGCAACTTCAACTGTCTTAATGTGTAGGCTATTACATTTCTCTCTTGCATCAAAATGCACCCCAGGCCTTAATGTGACGCGTCATAATAGACTTAAAACTCTTTCCCTAGTCTAGGCAATGCGAGAATAGGTGCAACAATAAGTTTATGCTTTAACTCTTGGAAACTCTTCTTGCATTGATTCGTCCATTTAAATCTTGTCACCTTCTTTGTGATCGTTGTCAAAGGTAGAGCTAACTTGAAAATCCTTCAACAAAACATTGGTAGTAGCCTGCCATTCCAAGAACGCTTCGGACTTCAGAAACTGTCTTGGGATGTTCCCAGCTTTCAATTGCCTCAATCTTTTGTGAGTCTACTTTCCATCCTTTTAAAGATATAATGTGACCAGGGAACACAACTTAATTTAACCAAAATTCAGACTTATTAAACTTTGTAACAACTTTTCTTCTTGTAGAGTTTGTAACACAATGCTTAAGTGTTCTACGTGTTTTACTGCATATGGTGAGTAAATCAAAATGTCATCAATTAAAAGAGTGGCAAATTAGTCCAAGTAGCAATGAAATACTTTTTTCATCAAATCCATGAAAACAGTTGGGCCATTAGTCAAACCAAAAGGCATTACCAAGACCTCATAATGCCCATAACGAGTCTTGAAGGTTGTCTTTGATATGTTTGATTATTTGATTCTCAATTGATGATAACGTAGATGCAAATCTATATTTGAGAATATCGAGGTTCTTTTAGTTGACTAAAGAGATCATCTATTTGCAACAAAGGATAAATGTTCACAATTGTCACTTTATTCAATTGCAAATAATTAATAAACAGCCTCATTGATCCATCTTTCTTTTTCACAAATAGAACAGGTGTCCCCAAGGTGAGGTGGTGGGTCTAATATAGCCTTTTTCTAGTAATTCTTGCAATTTCTCCTTTTAATTCTTCAACTCGCTTGATGCAATGCGATAAAGAGTTTGAGAAATCAGTGATATCCCTGGTACAACTTCAATTGTAAAATCAATTTCTCTTCTTGGGGGTAATCCACTTATTTCTTAGGGAAATAAGTCCAAGTATTCACAAACTATTGGCACACGTCTTATGTCTTTTCTTTTATCCTAGGTATCAATTACGTGAGCAGGGTAGGCGGTATGCCTCTTCTTTATTAACTTCCTCGTTTTGAACACTGATATTATATTTGCTAACTCTACCCTTTTGTCGCATACAAATTTAACTTCAAATTTTTTTGATTCTTTTAACACTACTTCCATATTTGGAGCAATCCACCACTATATGATACTTAGTGAGGAAATACATCCCTAAGATTACGTCCAACTCATCAATCTCAAATAAAATTAAATCTACTTTCATCGTAACATTCTCAATATTCCACCTTCTAAAGGTGTGCCATAAATACCTCACTTGAAGGTATGCCAATCAATATTCCACGTTCTAAAGGTTCTATCTTATGGTTCAAGAACTTAGCATGCGATACAAAAATGAAAAAGTGTGTAGCTTTGGAATCAATCAACACAAGAGTATGAGAGTTACAAATCAGTAACAAACTTGTAATCACATGTTGGCTATTCCTAGCCCCACCATGGGTCATCATATAAAACTTCCCTTGAGACTTGGGTTTTTCAAATCCCTTGACTCTTCTTGGCCCCTCTTTACTCCACTTGGGCGATAGGGTTGGTTCATTCATTGTAAAACAGTTCCTTGGATATTCTAGGCTCCCAAGTTAGGATAATATTTCATAAAATGTCTTGGTTGGCCGTAACTAAAGCAAATCTTTTAGGTGATTACCATGTAAAATAAGCTCTTAATCTTGCTTGATTCCTTTTATTTATAGGCTTTTTTGGTGAGATTATCCATGTCGAAATTATTACCAATGCCTGGCGGTAAAAATCATCTAACATCAAAATGCCACGTGACACTTGTTCACATCTTATTTTGAATTTAGTTGGACGACAAAGTCAAATCAGCCCACAGATTTTCTTACACATGAATGATGTTAACTACTTCCAGATGAATGAATCTCACTTTGCCTCCTAGTTCAACGCATAGATCCTTGGCATCGCCTAGCTTGAACGCGATATGCAAAGTACTTTTAAAACTTACCAATTGCCAGCTTTCATAACACACTGTCTCATCAAATAATCATTCTTGTCAAATTTATTCTTAACGCATAGTTCAAAACACAATCAGAGTCTCATAGGAAGATCCTTGCAAATCTGAAAGTAACATTTTTTTCTCGCAATAAATTTGTATTTTTTATTTTTAATGACACATTTTACTCTATTCATACATTTTTCTTGATTTCAAGTGTCATTGTGTCCTAAATTTGTAGTAGTGGAGCTAGTAAATTGACCAACAAAAAAAATGTTATCAAACTAAATTAGGGAATTTTACACATATAACCTAAATAAATATACTTAATTATTTGTACTAATTATATGTGTGTGTGTATATATATATATATATATATATATAAGAAGCATGTATATAGAGTTTATTTGATCTATATACAACACTGTATATATATATATATACTAGCAGTATCCCTTAAAATGAAGGAATCATTAATTTTAAACAAAGAAAAAAAGATATATAATTTTTAAAAGATAACCTAATAATAATAATAATTTAGAAAAACCTCAAAAAGTAAAAAAAACAAAACATGAGAAAGTGTAGTTTAAAAAATATTATTATAATTAAACTAAAAGTATATTTGGAATGACTTGGAAAAATATTTTCAAAAAATTCACTTTTATTAAATACTCGTGGTAAAAACTTTTTAAGATCAAAACACAAATGTGTCTTAAGACTTTTTTTAAAAAAAGTATTTGTATATACAAGTTTCTTGTCTGTTATATATACTAAAAATATTTTTATTAAAATTTTTTAAGACTGATAAGTGGCACGGTTGTCGGAGTTGGTTGTTGAAAGTTCGCAAGTGGAGTCACTAGAGGTGGTGGTGGGAGATTAGCTAATGAAAGACACCAAAGATTGGTCTAAAGCCTAAAAATGTTTTTATTAAAAATTTTCAAAGTTGATCATTAGCGATGGCCTTCGGAGTTGGTTTTTAAAAGTTGGAGTCGTCGTAGGTGGTAGTTGGAGATTGGTTGATGATGATCACCAAAGATTGGTCTAAACCTTTAAAATATTTTTATTAAAATTTTTCAAGATTGATCAGTGGGGATGGTCACCAGATTGGTTGTCAAAAGTTTGTCGATGGAGTCACCGTAGGTGGTGGTCGAAGATTGGCCTTCGATGACCACCGAGATTAGCACTGATGATCACCAGAGATTGGCCACGACGATCACCAGAGATTGGTCTAAACCCTAAAAAACTTTTATTAAAGAGTTTTCAAGGTTGATCAATGGAATTTGGTTGTCAAAAGTTCGCTGCTAGGGTCATCAAAGGTGGCAGTCAGAGATCGACAAGATGATCATCGTAATGGTGTTCGAAAGTTGATCGACGAACTTTTCAACCATTTAAAAAAATACCCAAGGGTTGAAGAATAGTAAGGACATGTAGGTTATTTTAAATCCTAAATCTAATCTATAACTAAAACTAAACATTGCCTCAAATAAAGAGTGAACTATAGCCCACTCCACCATACTACACTCCTGTCTCCAAACATGACTTAAGGGACCGTTTGGGGGAAGGATTGAGTTATGAGGGAAAAGGATTATGAAAAAGATTGGGGTTATGATAAGATGTGTTTGGGGTAAGAGTTATGTAGGAAGGACTATGAGGTGGTTATGATAAGATGTGTTTAGAGAAAGGGTTATGTAGGTAGATTTATGATAGTGTTATGAAAATTATTTATTATTATTATTTTTATTCGTATTCTACATTCAATACACAAACTTTGTATATTTAATTTACCGAATTGTCTTAGTTTTCGTAAAAAATTTACAGTAATTTCTTTGCATACAATGTTCATTTTCAACTTTTTTAATGTAATCCTTACGTGTGAATACATTATTAATTCTTTAATTGATATTATAATTGTAATACACAAATCTCGCATATTTAATAATTGATTTAAACCAATTACTAACAACAAAATTTCAAAGTCAAGTAGTGTTATATTTTTTTTAAAAAAAAAAAAGAATCATGTTTTAAATCCAATACATAAATTTCATATATTTAATTTACCAAATTGTCCTAGTTTTTGTAAAATAATTTATTTTAATTTCTTTAAATACGACGTTTGTTTTCAACCTCTTTTTAAGTAATCGTTACGTGCGAATAAATGTTTTTTTGTATAAATTCATATTTTAAATCCAATATACAAATTTTTTCGTATATTTAATTTAACAATTGATTTAAACCAATTACTGATAATGAAATTTCATTCAAACGACAGGTAGTGTTATGAATTTTCTTTTTTAAAAAATTTATATTATAAATCCAATGCACAATTTTATTATATTCAATTTACCAAATCATTCTAGTTTTCGTAAAACAATTTGTCTTAAATTCTTTAAATACGATGTTCATTTTTAACATTTTTTAAGTAATTGTTACGTTTGAATAAATATTTTTTTATATATAAATTCATATTCTAAATCCAATAACGAATTTCGTGTATTTAATTTATTAAATTGTCTTGGTTTTCGTAAAATTTGCTTTAATTTTTTTAAATACGATATTCATTTTTAACTATGATTTATATACTTTCAAAATATTTATTTTACTTATTCTGCAACAATTATTGAGTAAAAAATATTTATTTAAATACTCATAAGCTACTTCATTATTCAGTTAGAGAGTTGATGGAATATATAAAATTGAGGGTCTAAAATAGATGTTTTTAAAGTTGAGGAACTAGAAAAAGAATAAAATACAAAATACAAACTTTAGAAACTAAAATAGAATTTAATCTTATTATTTATTTAAATATTTTACTAAATTAAAATACGGAAGAATATCATAAGGTTAAAAATATTATCAAATTTTAAGATATTTGCTAAAGGGTGACCAAAATATTGGTTTTTTTAAACTTATTACGAAAATAGAGCTATTTCAAAACTAATTACGTAATTAGAGTTAATTTTAAACATTTTTTTAAAAAAAAAAATTAAAGAAGGGCGAGTCTTCAAGACTCGCCCTTTATTATTTTATTAAAAATAGAAAGAAGAGGGCGCATCTTAAGATGCGCCCAGATGCGCCCCCATAATTTATATATATATATAAAAAAGAAATAGTTAAAGAAGGGGGCGCATCTTCAAGACTCGCCCCCCATTTGTTTATAAAAAAAAATGTTGCGTGAAACTTTTTGTTGCGTGTTACAGAAAGTGTGACATGCAGTCATGTCACACTTTCTCGTGATTTTTCTCTATAAATCAACTTCATTCTCTCATTCTTCTTCATTCATTTTTTTTCACATCCTTCCTTTTACATTCTTCTTCCTCCATAAAACTTTCACATTCTTTCTTCTCCATTCTTCTTCTCTCGGTTTCTACATTTTTTTGGCTTCTTCACCTTCTTTCCATCCTTCACAGGTTACATTATGTTCCCAATAAATATTATACTTTTTTGTATTAGTTAAATTAAAAATTTTAAATTTATTTATATACATCTTAATTATATTCTTGTATTATATTTTTTCAGATTTGATTGTTGTCGTTTGATGATATTTTTTTGAAGTACTGTAGATTGACAACAATAAAACAGCAGAACCGTCCTCCAAATTTGTAAGTTTTTTTTTAAAAAACTAATTAAACAACTGTATTATGAATGATATATTATGCTTAGAGTATAATTTATATTATCAATATTAAGTATTAATAGTTTCAATTTTTTGTAAATGATATAGGGCATTTTTTGTATTTTTTTTTATTAATAAATATAGTATTAATAATAAAAAAAAAGCAGAGGGATTTCTCAATCCATATTTACATTGTATCCTATAAAAAATCTCATCATACACAACAAAATAAACAATCTCCTAATATAAATAATATTTACGCTTACTTATTTACAAATA
>JBBPDI010000025.1:10911604-10914789 GCA_037974545.1 Cucumis variabilis | reverse complement strand
TTGTCTACTTCCAAGTGTAGAAGCTTTTCCTTTTTGGTGGGAGCTCTTCTCATCTGATGTACATTTTTCTGGTTTTCTACAGACTCTGGTGCGCTATCAGTTGCCAGTGGTTGTGATAGTTTTCAACAACAGTGGTGTATATGGTGGCGACCGGAGAACGCCACAAGAAATTACTGGACCCTATAAGCACGATCCTGCACCAACCTCTTTTGTTCCATCAGCTGGTTATCACAAAATGATTGAGGCGTTTGGAGGTAAAGGATACTATGTCCAATCGCCTGAGGAACTAAAATCTGCACTAGCTGAGTCCTTTTCTGCTCGGAAACCAGCAGTCGTAAACGTCAAGATTGATCCGTATGCCGGTGCAGAAAGTGGAAGGCTGCAACACAAGAACTAAAGTCCTTACTTATGTGTTGTATTTTCTTTGCCTGAGACTCTTTGTGCCAATGAATTAGGTTTGCAGCAGAGTTTCAAGCTGACAATCTTAGTTTTCACTCTCTCTCTTTTATTTCTTTCTTTTTGTTAGCCTATAAATTATGAAAATTATGAAGTTTGAATAAAATTGAATGTAACTTGTAAAGCCAGCTGTTGGATAAATGATTTAATAGTGCTTTAAGCTTAAATCCATCATTACCAAAATGCAATTCTTTTTTTTTTTTTTTTTCCATTTCTTTTGGTTTCTTGAATGGTCCAAATATACCTTATGCAACTAAGGGTGGTCAGTGTGAATGGAGTTTCAAACACTAATTAAAAAGGTTATGTGGGTGGGTGACTTTCATCATTTACACACGAAATTACCAAAAAATAACCTCGGGAAGGGAGATCTGTCTCTTGCTCTATATTGAGAATAAAAAAAGGAGGATGAGAAAAAAAAATTAAGGATAATTTTGCAGAGAAAATTTCTAAAATTTATGGAAAACATCAAATTTGAGATTGAGTCTATTGAAACTATTTCATCAGCCGGTTAAGTGCATAACCAAATCTTGACCAAACAGAGGTCAACTTTAAAAATAAATTTAAAGTAAATTCTTAAAATAGAAGTAATGGTATGATACTTAATTGAACTTATCATAATAAATGGTCCACTTGGCTTTCAGGTTTGGCTGTTTGGTTCTACCTCACATCCCACACCGGAGTCTGTTTTATTAATTTGTTAAAATCATATATTGATATTCTTTTTAATAGAAAAAAAATTATCATATGGTGCTCACATGAATGACATTTGGCATTTGTTTTAACTTTCTTCAGATACATTCTGCATTCTAGCCAAACATATACCTAAAGAAAAGAATAGTCACATGGTGTAGTCTTCATGCCATTTGTTTGTATATTTTATATATTGTATATATAATATCTAAATATAGAAGATAAAATAATAAATTGAGAGATGGACAAATCGAAAGTGGTATTGGTTGTGGAGTAGGCCACGAGGCTTCATTCTATGAACCCTTGTTGATTATGAACTTTGTTCGTGAAGGAACAAAACTCGGGCCATCCCTTTCTTATGCACTGATTTACCCAGAAATGAGCTTTGCTCTTTTGGGTTATACTTGTATCTCTAGGCGCTATGATGTCTTATTATGTTGATCACGTTTTCCTTTTCGGGTTCCAAATTCCCCCTTCTCTAATAGGGGAAAGTATAGACCTACATTTCTTTGGCGACGATTTTTTCTGTCAATGCAATAAAAAATGTCAGCAGAACTATGTTCTGCCAATGTTTTTTCAATTCATAGTCATAACATCATTCTGTTGACAACAATATACACGTTGGCAAAAAGTTATGTGGTTTTAATGATAGGCTGGATTTATGTGACACTTATTATAGTTTCTACCTAGGCATCATGTGTGGGAAAAAGCATTTTGGTATCTACCCACGTAAAGTGTATGGACAGAAACCTCTTAATCCCACATTTTAGTTTTCTCTATACCTTCTAAAAACCTTATACCTCTTTATTTCCCTCTTATTCTTTTTCGCACTTTCTAAAACCCAACCCTCCTCCCTTTTTAAAAACACTTCATTTTCTAAATAAAGTCATTCATTCTTACGGTAGAATTTTCACCCATGTTCTTCCATCACTTGTTCATCTTACACCTTACATGTAAATCCTGAACCCTATTGGACTTAGATCCTTTCAAGAATTAAAAGGATTAGTTCTAAGTGAAGTTAAGACAAGAAAGTGAACTTGAGAAGTGGTTTTGTAATTGTTTCATAATAGGTGGAAAGAAGAAATACTAAGTTGTTAAGTTTTTTTTTTTTAAAAATATTAAAGAGGTGAGTTTGAAAAAGAAGAAGAAATTTGGCTAAGTATGGAAGTTTGACATTTTGGCTTTAGATTTGACGTTTAGAGGTTTTGTTGAATGGCCAAGAGGAGAAGAAAACTTCTAAAGAGGTTAGTGTGGGTGTATAGGATGCTTGCTAGGTGGAAAACGAATAAAAGATAACCTCTTAAGAGGTTATCTTGGCATTTGGTGTGTGGCCGAGAAGAGTAGGAAAAACCTCTAAGGTTTGGCATTTTGGTTGAGGGCTAGGTGAGAAGAATAGTTTGAGAGGTTATTTCGATATTTTGTGTAAGCAAGAAAGCTTGATTAGAGGTTAGTTGGCGAGAAGACTTGATGTAGAGGCATGTGTTTAGAGGTTTGCGACAAGGCCAAGAGAGGTTAGTTGGCGTTTGGTCTTGACATTTTGGACTTGTCTTTAGACATTAGGCGTTTAGGTTAGGCGAGATGAGGGAGAGGTAGAATCGACTAAGTGGATTCCAGGTGTCATGTGCATGCATAGGTTAAATTTCTGCTGTAGGGTGTATCAATAAAGATTCATGTAGGCTTCAATATAAATGGGTCACTTTTGATGAACATTTCTCCCAAATCACTTGTGCGTTTTAGCTAAAATTAGTCTTAAACAATTATAAATTGAGTCTATTTTCTATTTTAGGGCTGCTAGTTTAATTTGAGAGAGGAAAGGTTGAGTTTGAGTTGAAAGAAGAGAGAAAGGTCACTCTTGGAAGAATTTTGAGTAGTGTTCGCTTCAAGGAGGCTACAGAGTTCATCACGAAGTGTTTTTGACTTAAAGTTTGAGGTAAAAAGCTAAGTTAATTTGCAACAACTTTGTAGAAAAAAGTATTTCCATTTGAGTTCTGGATTATAAGTTATAAAGCTTTAAAGTATAAGTAAAAGTCTGGCCGAAT
>JBBPDI010000025.1:10881604-10906604 GCA_037974545.1 Cucumis variabilis | reverse complement strand
TTCTTTTGGCATAAATGATCTTCTGTCACTCCCGCGAGAGATCAAGAATATAGTTATCGAGATATTAAAAAATGATGATGTCTCGACTATTTCTGCATCACAAATGAAGGCGTGTGATTTTTGTTGTACATCGATAGCATTCAATGATAAGGACTTGTTACTTGGGTCAAAGCTTTATAACCGACCCTTATTCATGTTTGAATATGTTCGATAGCAAAAGCTCAATCGAATTCTCATTGATAATGGTTCTGCCATCAACATTCTGCCAAAATCAACTATGAATCAATTGGGTATCTTAATTAAGGAGTTATCAAGCAGTAAATTAGTGATTCACGACTTCAATCAAGGAGCACAACGGGCGATAGGCACTGTTCATTTAGAAATTATCATAGGGGATTTGTAGGCAAGCACAATATTTCATGTGATCAATTCGAGGACCACTTATAAGATGTTGTTAGGATGTTCATGGATACATAAAAATGGAGTTGTAACCTTCACGCTCCATCAATGTTTTAAATTTTACAAACAAGGAATTAGAAAGGTTAATGCTGACATTAAGCCATTCTCAAAGGCTGAGTCGCACTTTGCCGATCCCAAATTTTACGTAAAAGATGATAATGTAAGTGAAGGCATATCATCCGAAGTTTCTGTAGCCAGAGGCACTTATAAGCCCGAGCAAATAAAGATCACAACAAAGAAGTTAAATGAAAGTGATGCTCTTAATGGTCAAAAGGATGACGAGTCAACAACCTAGGCTAAGTTTGAAGTTCCAGAGAATGAAAAGATAGCAATCCCACAAGAAAAAGCCATAAAATCTCCTGTCTTACGCTATGTTCCTTTATCTTGACATATGAAGGAAGAATCACTGTTCATGAAATATTCAGAAAACTTAACGATTGGAAGCATCAAAATATTAAAGGAGACCTTCACCACACCCCTTACCAAGATAGACAAAGGAGAAATAAAAAAAATTGAAAAAAAGGACGTAGAGGCATTCCTTCTAGAAAGACAAACAGTTGAGGGATTTGACCCAAAAACATATAATTTGATGGCAAAGGTGGGTTACGACTTTATAACTCGCACTGAGCTTGAAAGTGTGAAAATATTCGATGAAAGGCCTGGACTTTTTCTTACACAAAAGAAGCTTCAAAGCAAGGATACTCTATACCTAATTCGAGAGCCAAAGTTGGATATAAGTCTTTCGAACTGATTCGAATATTAGGTAAAGGAAAGGTAAAAGTTGCAGACACATGTCACATTACTATTGAAGAAAGTAAAGATTCCAAAAGGGTGAAAAAAGTCAAAGTCAAAGGAGTTCTGTTTTTTATCGCATTACTTCTTCTGTTGCACGTCCTTCAATGTTCTAGAGATTGAATACATCAACAGTGAAAGATAAAAGTCAAGGTTCAACTTCTGGTGCCATTCAACTATCTGCTTTCGAACGGTTAAATACAACTTCAAAGAAAGTACAATATGCAAGTCCAACTCCGGATGTAAGAGAATCTTCGTTCAAGAGGTTAAGCGTGTCCCTAACAAGAGGCCAAAAGAAACCTTCTGTAGTCGTCTCAAGCAAACATGGCTTAGCAACGGGGAACGAGGAAATTTACAGTGCAGTTCCATCTAGAATGAAGAAAAAATATTCGTCTCAGTAAATACAAAGGGTTCATTAAAAGTAAAATGACACAATATTGTGTTTACTCAACCTGAAAATAATGAACCAGAAGATGAAGTAGATGTGGTAAGTTGTGACCATATTATAATAGAGGAGACATCTAATTATGAGATGTTTGAAGAAGATGCCAAAGCCGCTCCATTATCACTTGAGGATGAGGGTTAATCAATAATTGATGAGTTAAAGGAAGTCAATCTTGATACGATAGACGACCCTCGTCCAATCTTTATAAGCACCCAACTTTCTTATAATGACGAAAACGAGTATGTCAGCTTATTAAAAGCATACAAAGATGTGTTCGTATGGTCATATAAAGAAATGTCTGGACCTGATCCAAAGTTGGTCGTACATCATTTAGCAATCAAGCCAGATAATCGGTCGGTCAAGCAAGCCCAACGATGATTTCAATCTGAACTCATTTCTCAAATCGAGGAAGAGGTAAATAAGCTCATTAAAGGTAGATTTATTCACGAAGTCAAGTACCTAACATGTATAGCTAATATTGTTCCAGTAAGGAAGAAGAATGGTCAGCTACGTGTTTGTGTTGATTTTTGGAACCTAAATAACGCATGGCCAAAAGATGATTTTCCTTTGCTTGTTATGGAAATCATGGTAGATGCGACTTCAGGACATGAAGCTTTATCTTTCATGGATGGGTCATCAGGATATAATCAGATTCAAATGGCTCTTGAGGCTGAAGAGAAGACAGCTTTTCGAACTCCAAAAGGTATATACTGTTATAAGGTAATGCCTTTTGGATTGAAAAACGCAAATGCCACATACCAGCGCGCTATGCAAAGGATCTTTGATGATATGCTACATAAATATGTTGAATGTTATGTTGATGATCTTGTAGTAAAATCCAAGTGGAAATGTGACCACCTAAAAGACCTGAAGCTTATCCTTGATCGTCTAAGAAAATACCAGCTAAGAGTGGACCCTCTTAAGTGTACATTCGATGTGACCTCTGGAAATTTTTTGGGGTTCATCGTGAGGCACCATGGAATTGAAGCGGATCACTAAAAAATTGATCCTATCCAGAAGATGCCGAGTCTGAAAAATCTGCATGAGTTAAGAAGATTGCAAGGTCGTTTGGCCTATATCAGAAGATTTATATCTAATCTTGCGGGTCGATGTCAACCATTCCAGAGATTAATGAGGAAGGATGCAATATTTGATTGGGATTAGTCATGTCAAAATGTAGTTGATAGCATAAAGAATTATTTGCTTAACCCTCCAGTTTTGAGTGCACCTGCAGCTGGAAAGCGGTTGATGTTATATATCGCAACTCATGAAGGTTCACTCGGAGCATTACTTGCACAAGAAAATGACAAGGGTAAGGAATGTGCACTCTACTATTTGAATAGAACTTTGACCGGAGCTGAATTGAATTATTCTCCAATCGAGAAAATGTGTCTCACTCTTTTTTTGCAATAGATAAATTGAGACATTATATGCAAGCCTTCACTATACATTTGGTGGCAAAAGTTGACCCCATTAAATATATCTTATCTAGATCGATCATCTCGGAATGCCTTGCTAAATGAGCAATTATACTCCAACAATATGATATTGTAAACATTTCCCAAAAAGCAGTAAAAGGCCAAGCATTGACAGATTTCTTGGCGGACCATCCAATTCTATCAAATTGGGAATTGTGTGAAGACTTACCTAATGAGGAAGTTTTGTTTTCTGAAAGCATGGAGTATTGGACCATGTTCTTTGATGGTGCAACATACGAAACAGTGTGAAGCCTGCCAATTCCATGTAAATTTTATACATCAACCACCAGAGTCTCTTCATCCAATAATAACCTCATGGTCTTTTGAAGCTTGGGGACTCGACTTGGTGGGACCGATCACGCCTAAGTCATTAGCTGGTCATTCTTACATTCTGGCAGGAACCAATTATTTTTCTAGATGGGTGAAGTTTTGCCATTAAAAGAAGCAAAGAAGGAAAACATTATAAATTTTGTTCGAACACTCATAATTTACCGATATGGTATTCCACATCGTATTGTGACTGATAATGGAAGACAATTTGCTAACACACTAATGGATAAGTTGTGCAAGAAGTTTAACTTCAAACAATATAAGTCTTCTATGTACAATGCCGCAGCAAATGGACTGGTAGAAGCTTTCAACAGAACTCTGTGTAATCTTTTGAAGAAGGTAGTCTCCAAGACAAAAAGAGATTGGTAAGAAAAGATTAGAGAAGCATTGTGTTCCTATCGAACTACTCATCGTACTCCTACTGGTGTTACACCTTATTCTTTAGTTACGGAGTAGAAGCAGTACTTCCACTAGAGAGAGAAATTCCATCCTTGAGAATGACAATTCAAGAAGGGCTAACTACTGAACACAACGCTAGACTACGCCTTCAAGAATTAGAAGACTCAATGAAAAGAGACTAGAAGCTCAACAAGCACTCGAATGTTATCAAGCACGGATATCTAAAGGTTTTGACAAACATGTAAAGCGTCGATCATTTCAGATTGGTGAATTAGTACTTGCAGTAAGATGACCTATCATCACGACGAGACATACGGAGAATAAATTCACACCTAAATGGGATAGACCTTACATCGTCAAAGAAGTTTTCACAAATGGAGCATACAAAATCATTGATCAAGACGGATTACGAATTGGCCCAGTCAATGACTAATTTCTCAAGAAGTTTTATGCTTAATTTTGTTTTGTAAAAAAAAAACATTGAACTACTTTATGACTTGATCCCTATGTTATAAAAAGAGTACTTAGGCAGCTTAAAGTTTACTTTACTTGAAGTTCAGTCACATGCAAAAAGAAAAATATCATGCTTCACTGTCATCTCACATTTAAGCAATACAAAGTTCACGGACAATAACACTAGAATAAAAAAATATTTCATTTAACAAAATCTTGCATATACAAAAAAATTATAACAAAAAAATTGGCAAAGGGGGCAAAATCAAAGCTTCCACTTGAAGTTCTTAGATTCTTCACATTCAGCCTCTATACTCTTGCGAACTATAGCTAGGACCTTAATGGTTTCTTCAATTATGGCAGGGGTGCTTTTAAGAGTGTTAACTCCGTCTTGAAGCTTGGGAACCTCGAGCTCCTGCTTGTTTATGGCTTCATTTTTCTCACTAGACAAGATTGACGGCTGTTTGTACTCAGTATTAATACTTTGAAGTTTGCTCTCTAGTTCCTTCTTTTTCAAAGATAACTTTGTAACCCTCTCATGAATGACTTCAACATCTCTTCCTAGTTGGTCCGTCAAAGTTGAGGCTTTCTTAATAGCAGAAATCTTCTCTTATAATTGACGAGCCTTATCTGTCGACCGCAACTGTGCAGAATATGAAGATTGTACATCGTTGAAACTGTTTACTCTCTTAAGGTAACTATTCAAATAGTCTTCAAGAGGAGTCAAGCTGTCTGCATGAATCTTCGCAATGCCTGAGAGAACTGTTGTTATTTTTTGCCTAAGTCTTGGAATGTATTCAAAAGGAGTATGCATGGTCTTGTCTTGAATGTCCCTCCACATACACAAGGTTGTTTTCTGAAAGAAGTTTGAAACTACATTTTCACCATCCCACTGAGAAGGCTCAGGGTGTTCTGTTGTCCATTTCATAAATATGCCCAGAGGCGACTTAGAAATCTTGAGAGAAGCATGCTTGGATGTAACCTTCGCTGAAGGCACTGTAGGACAGGCACCTCCTATAGATGGTGGATTCTCGATGTCTTTTCCACCCATTTTCATTGAATCTCTTCAAGAAGAGCAGAGGGATGTAAGGATTGTTCGGTTGATTTTGTAGCTGGTGTCTTCGAAATACCAATTTCCTCAATGGCTGCATCAGCTATATGAGGTTTGATTAGAGATTCATCACTGTCTACATCTATAAGTCCTTCAATATGGTCGTTCAAAGGTGACTGTAGAAATAAATAATGGATAAATCAATCACGAAGAAGATGAACAATAAAAGAAAATCGTTAAAGAAAGAAAATATGCGAACCAGTGGTGGGACATCAGAAATTCCCATAGCACTCAAGCCCCTTCTGCAAGAGTCATCACCTGATACCTTCATTTCTTCAAAGGTCTTTTCCAATAACAATCACTTTTGCTGTTGTCACTCTCCTCTTTATACTCTAGCATGTCCTTCTCGAGGGTAGGAGCCATCGCTTCAACCAAACAAATTTGCTTACCACCCTGGTTGATCCCTTGGTTCTTAGGTAGTTTCGGTTGCAATGGGGGAGGAATGGCACTGCTCACCAAATGGTGGAGGTTGTCCTCAAAATAGGTCTCATGCTTTGTGGCCCACCAATTTTTAAACCACTGTGTAACATGCTTGCAAGGCTTTAACGAACGACAAGTAAATATAACTCAGATAAAGTGTTACGCCTCACACACAACCTCCAATGATGTAATATATTATTCCGTGAGATCACAGGTGGCATGTCCCCTATATCATTGGGGATATTTTGGTAAAAGTCAAACTGTCTCCCAAATCGATATGAACTGTGTGATGTTACAATCCAAATATTCCCACAGCGAGATGACACGTAGTAGGAATGCATGCTTGCAAAGTAGAAAGTCTGCAGAAACGATGAATCACAAGTATTAATCATACGTTTATGTTTATTCCGATTTTAAAGACTCACGTGCCACTGGATTCTTATTCCATTATGAATCAATTCTCGTGCCTCATATTCTCTAAAATAAATAGACCCGCCTTCACCGGAGAAGTTGACCATCTTGAGACCTCGAACTTCTTTGGGAGTGGGTAATGAGTGCCAAAATAACGAGCTAACTAGCCATGAACGTAATGGATGGGAAAGTAAAAGTCTATGCGTCCTACTAGATTCGAGGCTTTCATTATTAAACTTAGCCCATGATAAATGTTGGCCAAAACTGGGACTGCAGACTATAGATAGATCCGTCAGCCATCGAGCTTGCAACCCTAAACACTCTAGGGCAAAGAAATGATCCCTTCTGCAAAAACACGAAGAGGCACAACCAACATGATAAGAAGGCAACTAAATATGTTGCATCCTTCATATGGTCCCTTATGCCAAGTTCTGCAAATAACATATTTTCTCTAGATGACTATTCTCGAGATTGGACCTTCGAGCCATCAGGGTTTTGAGTAGATCTAGACCGTGATGTCTTCTTTTGCTTCCGTGCAACAGGCTTATCATAGCTCCTGGACTCGAGGAACCAAAATGAAATTCAGGAGCTAATAGTCATTCTTTGAAGAGGTCGTGCGGTCACCCCTCTGCATACAAATTATTAAATAATACGCCTAAAAAAGATATTGACATGTAATTGCAAGACATTTTGTCTTATCTCGTGAAAAGACTAACTCTTTATTAGAAGGGATGATTTCCTCGTAGAATTTCTCCTTTAATCGAAAGGCCCCCAAATGACCATAGGTCCCACAGAGAAAAGACTAACTTTTTATTGGTGTGAAGAGTATTAGTTGTAGGACATCAAGCTTCACAAAATGCTCGAACCACATTGCTATTACGATCATAGGTGTATAAAGAAGCTGTTATGATGCCAAATAAACGAGCGTTATAGAGAAGTCGCAAATTTCGACCAATTACAAACTCTAGCCACACCAAATAGCAGTCAGTAAAGCAAAATTCTCTAGGGACTTTAGTCACAGCGCCCCAACGTGTTTGACCTTCAATCAAACGATGCCTCAGAGTAAGAACTCTTTCAGAAGTAGGAACCTCATCATGGATGGAGGATTGCAAGACCCGTACGTTCTTCCCCTTAGACAAAGATATCTCCATAAATAATTTGGAAAGAATCGAACTGTTGTATAAACGTGGCCAATGATCTGCAAAAGGGCCAGCCCCCGACTTCTCCACAAGAAGACTAAGTCCATTTTCTCTTGGTTGATTTTTGTCAGAAAGTATTACAAGATGCCCGTTTCCATTCACGAATCGTTCTATGAAGTAAACCATTGTTTTACAAAAAAAACACCAGAAGAGAGTCAGAGCTGACGACTTGGTTTTGAAAAAGAAAGTATAGAAAAACAAGTATCATGAAATTCTAGCGGGCAAGAAGTCAAGGCAACAGTGGGCGCCATGATAGAGTTACATCGTCTATCATGTACAAACCGAAGAAGTTGAAGCAGTAGCAATGGGCCATATGATAAAGTTTCATAGTCTATCATGAACAAACCCAAGTAGTGGGCGCCATGATAGAGTTGCATCGTCTATCATGTACAAACCCAAAAAGTTGCAGCAATAGCAATGGGCACCATGATAGAGTTGCATCGTCTATCATGTACAAACCCAAGCAGTGGGCGCCATGATAGAGTTGCGTCGTTTATCATGTACAAATCCAAGAAGTTGCAGCAGTAGCAGTGGGCGCTATGATAGAGTTGCATCGTCTATCATGTACAAACCCAAGAAGTCACAGCAACAGTGAGCGCCATATACAAACCAAAGAAGCCAGAATCTCGATCAAACATGATACTTGCATAGGACCTTCAAATAAATAGCTCAAAAAAAAATATTGATAATAACAAAAATAAATGAATTTTACCTTCTGTTACAACTTTTCTTCCAAGTTAGTGCAGCTGCTATACCTGAAAAAAAGAAAACAATAAATAAATAGTAAGTTTTGGGTAAATTAAAGATAAAATATATACAACACTTTTATATATATATATATATAGCTTTTCTTTAAAAGAAAAAAAATCAATAACAGAAAATAAATAAGGAAGAAAAAATGTGTATATATATAATAATGAAGAAACAAAAAAAAAGTTTATGTATATATAAAGAAAAAAAAGAATAAGAAAACCAGAAGACAAAAGAGGTATAATTCTTATACATATAATAATAATAAAAAAAAAAGGAAGAAAAGAAAACCTAAAACTTAAATTTCTTTTTTTTCTTTTCTTTCGCCAAACCCGTCCCCCCCCCCCTTCTTTTTTTTTTCTGTCTTTTTCTTTTCTTCTTTCTCTCATTTGTTTCATTCATTCTTTCTTCTCCTTTCTCTTTTGTATTTTATTTTTTTCTTTTTTCCTCCCTCTCCCCTCCGGCGAGTCTTTATAGAAAAAAAATGAAAGCTAAACAAAAAAAGAGGGCGACGATCTTACTGTATAAAAAAAACGTGGTGACGGAGAAGAAGGCGGTGGAATGAAGCTGGCGGCAAGAAGAAAATAGTGGAATAAAACCGACGGCAAAAAGAAAGCTCCAAATTTTTTTTTCGATTGAGGAACAATTTTTTTTTTGTTTTGTTTTCTTTGACCCATCTTCACTTATTTATAAAGGAGGAATGAAGATAGATTGGATTAACTCTGCTGTGAATCTGTGAATCTTCTTGTTAGGATGATAAAAGATCCCTAAGATGAAGGAAGATATTGGAAGATATTGAGTAATTGAAATAATAATAATAATTTCTCCCTCTTTATCTAAAACGTGATTTAAAAAAAAATTAAAAAACTTCTTTTCATTTAAGATATTAGTTTTTCTTTATATATATATTTTTTTACATTTAACATTATGTGTGATTAGTTTGTCATATTAACTTGAGCCAAAATCGGGAGCAAATCGGTTGTATTTTGTTTCAGTTTATCATTTTTCGAGATCAATCCACTCATACACGTGCATGAATCTCGAAATGGAGCATTTGCTGAGTATGAAATTTTGGCCAATTAAATTTTGCCACATCGTCACAACAAATATTGTGATAATTATTTTTTATTGGATTTTGGATAATTAAGTTTATCCAACCAAACCCAATTTAGGGCCAACAAACAAGTGGGCCCAAGCCCAAGCCCAACAAACAAGTAGGTCAAAGCCCAAGCCCAAAAAGCAAATGGACCTAAGCCCATGCCCAACAAGCAAATGGACCAAAGTCCACCAAAGCCCATGAATTTCTCTATAGATAGAGACCTTTGTCATCCATTTGAGGGGATCTTGGATTGAAAGAAGAATTGAAGCTCTGAAGTGCTGAAGCTCTGAAGCTCTGAAGAATTGAAGATTTAAACTTCTACAAGCTCTAAAGACATGCAAGTCCACATCAACCTCGATATCAACATCTTTTGAAAGACAGAAGACTTGGAAGATTAAACTTTCTTTGGATTCCAGAAGATCGAAGTTCAGATCGACTTGCAACTGCAACATCCTATAGACCGAAGATCGAGAAATTCAAAGTGTTTAACTTGCATTTGGAGAAAGCATCAAAAGAGTAAATATTAGAGATTGTATCCGCTATATTCATCAATATACAAACTTTAATTTCACGAACTACATTTCTTCAAAATCTCGTGTGAAGAAGAAGAAGAAAGAAGAAGAAAGAAGAAGAAGATAATTATTTTATTTTATATTTTTAGAGAGAAGAAAATAAAGATCAAGATTTATTAAAAAAATCTTGTCTTTTTTTTTCCTCTATTTTTTAGAGAGAAGAAAAAGACTAAGGTTTTTTTTTTTAAAAAAAGAGTAACAATAATAGTAAAAGAAAGCCAAAAAATCTTATACATTTATTTCTCTTTCTCTCTATCTCTAAGGACAAAGAAAAAAAAGTTTCAAATCCCAAAGAAAATTGCTCGTCAATGAGGTGCAGATCCTTGGAACAGCAAATCCCTACCATATGCAACCTCTAACAAAGTTTATTTCAACAAGAGATTTGATTTTCTAAAGAGAAACATAAAAAAAAAATACAGGAACAAAGAAAAGGGTAAAGATAATAGCATAATGAAACATAAGAATAAAATCAAAATTTGATATTATACTAATAAAATAAATTTCATTTTTTTCCTAAAATAAAAGATATGAAATATTATGGAATTTTGTAAAAATAAAAATGATTTTTTTCCTAAAATAAATAGAAAAAGATTTTATTTATAATAAATTAAAATTTATTTTTCCTAAAATAAGTTAAAAAGATTTTCTTAATTTTTTTAAATGTGTTAAAAAAATGATTTTATTAATTTTCTTTTTTCCTACCATGAGTTAAAAAAAAATTTTACTAATTTTCTTTTCTTTTTTTTTCAAAAATCAGTTAAAAAGAAAAATTTATTAATTAATAGAAATAAGTTAAATGTGGTATTAATGGAGTAATTTATGTTATAAAGAAATAAAAAATATTATTATAAGAATATATATATATATGTTTAAAGAAAAATAATAAAAATGTGTAGGATAAAATTAAGTGGCTACACTTAACAACTTAGTATTTCTTCTTTTCACCTATTGTGAAACATTTACAAAAGCACTTCTCAAGTCCACTTCCTTGTCTTAACTTCACTTAGAATTAATCCTTATAATTCTTGAAAGGATCTAAGTCCAATAGGGTTTGGAGTTTACATATCACCTTGGATAATGTCTCAAAGGTGGAGACATTTGCTTTCGATGTAAGCAATCAGAAAATTTTGCAGAAAATTGTCCTTTGATGAATACAAGTCAACAAAGGGATCAAGCCATCAAGGTACTGTCTCTCTATCTGTAAATCAACCAAAGATAACTCCGATAGAAGAAAGACCTAGCAATGTAAAACAAAAAGGATTTATGAGAAGTTAAGTACGTTATGTTTTAGTATGTAATAAGTTTTATGTTATGTAAATAAAAGTATACTTTTATGTTTATTGCTTAGTGTTTAAAACTTTGAAAACAAAATTTCTTAAGGATTAAGAATTGTAAAGCCCTGAAAACTTCTTAAGCTTTTGGAATTTGTTAAGCTTAGTCAAAGACAAGAGAAAATTAAATATATGGGAAAAGAAGGTAAAAATACTTGAAATTTAGATTTTTGAAATTGAGAATAAGAGAAAAAGTGGAAAAATTAGCTAAGTGTCAAAGAATGGCACATTGGGCATTTAGAGGTTAGTGTGGGCGGCGAAAGGGGCCATATAACTTGTAAATGATGTTTGTTGGGCAACCAAGGGAAGGGAAAAAACCTTTAAAGAGGTTAGCTTGTGCTTAAGGCTGGCCATTTGAGACTTGTTGTTGGACGACAAGACAAACACAAAAAAGGGCCATGGGATTGAATTTGAAGCAAGGCTAGGCGAGATAACCTTCAAAGAGATTATCTTAGCGTTTGTGGCTGTCCATGAAAGGTTGTCCACGCGAGGAAGGATTGGCTGGGCGAGAAGGCATTGGAGGTTAGCTAGACGTTTGAGATGTTATCGCGCAAAGAAGCTTGTTAAGCATTTAGAGGTTAGCAGGCTTGTTGGGTAAAGAAGCAAGGCTAGGCAAGGAAGGTTGTTGGGCGGCCAAGCTAAACAAGGAAGCCATGGAGATTAGCCATGTGATTAGAACATACATGTAGCATGTATTAAGCAATCAGTTAAAAGTAAATCCAGACGTCTGAAAGATATCATCATGCATTTTGTGGCTAAGTAGGACGTGGAGGAGTTTCTGAGGTGTAAGTACATGCTTAAGAGGTGAGTCTAATCAAGGATTAAGTGTCACCTTAATCTCATGCAATGGACTCTATAAAGAGGCCAACTTAAGTATTGAATTTCTTACAACTCACTCGTGCAAAATCACTCAAATTGGTCTTAAAGTTTAAAAATTGAGTTTGGTTTATGAGAGAGGGCTCCTGTGTATTTTAGATTCAAGAAGATTTGCGGTTTGATCAAGGGAAGACGAGAAGGTCATTTCTTAGATGAATTTGAGCAAGGTACACTTCTAGAGGGCTATAAGACTAATTACTTGGAATGTTCCTTTAGAAGTTTAAGGTAAGAAAGTTAAGAAAATTTAAAGCAACCTTGTAGAAGGAAGTTTTTACAAAAAAGTTTTGGATTTTAAGTTATGATTTTTCAAGGTTGGGTTATAATTCTGGAAGTTAAATAGTGTTCTAGGTACTTGTTGTGAGTCACATACATGTGTGGGCGTGAATTTTGATCATAGAGGTTATTTTAGGTTAGGTTGCATGCACATGACAAGGTCATGACATAGTCGAGCGACAGGCATGCTCTCAGATTGCACGCATGACCCTACCTTAGAGGTTAGTGCAATGTGCATGGTGTACGTGGAACACCAATGCACCTAAAGCACGCGATGGGCACTGAGTAGGCGACAAGCATGCACGCGGCAATCCCATTACGAGGTTAGCATGCAGAGCACACCTCACCTTAGTGACGTTAGCATGTGGCAGGTCCTAGACCATGTGCGTGCGACCAGCCTCATTCACCATATCAATGGGCATCATTGGGCTAATTTTAAGCTATTTTGGGTTGTCTTGATATTTTTGGGAATTTTAAGGGAAATTTTGGACATTTTAATGTTCAAGGAATTAATTAAGGATTAAATATGATTTTATTAGATCAAGAAAGCTTAGGAGGAGTCCAAAGACCAAGACTATATTTAAGTGACAATGAGTAACATCATGATTTCTAAAATATTTATTGAACATGATTTCAGGCTCAACAGGCAATAGCTTGTGAGTAACAAAATTTTTTAAATGTTGTTTATTAAACATGTTTTCAAGCTTACAATCAATAGCTTGTAAAATGATTTACTAAGCATGATATCAAGTTCTTATTCAAGCTATGCTATTGATAAATATTTACTGAAATGATATTTTCAAGCTACGTTATGATTTGATGATTCAAGGAAATGTTTCAAAATTTTCAAAGAAATATTTCATGTTTTCAAATTTTTTTATCCATGCCCAAATATTTCATGAGATCTATTGTATAAATGTAGTTAACTCCATACTGATGGCAGGGTTAATGAGCATATAATTTATGGGCCATCAGAAAGGGTATATTATTATGCCTTAAAGAAGAAGGGTTAGCTACCCATCGACTGTTCCGTCTTCGGATGAAGGGGTAAATATTGCCTGTGGCTACGGAGGACTGTCTTAAAAAAGCTATGCAAATGTTTCAAGTTTTATGTTATGATTGTTTACTGATAAATGTATTTTTGTTTTATACTAAAATGTTTATTTTATAAAACCGTTGCTCATTAAGTCTTTTGACTTACCCTTTCAAAATATTTTCCACTTTCCAAGTATAGATTGTTAAACATTGTGTGCTGAACATACTACTGCAAGACCAACTCCATTTCGCTTCATAAAATGATTCGTTTTACTCTAAAGCATTGTTATGTTCATTCAAGAGTTTAAACCTTTATGATTAATATATTTTTCACTTGGTCTCTCTAAAAAGAAATTTCAAATGAGTCACACCATGGTTTTAAGTATTTCAAGTTAAAAGACTTTTGTTGCTGATTGTTTTACGTTTCCATGTCATGCGTTAGTTGATGTTGTTTCGGAGGTGAATAGTTTGAATGACATCATGCAACGTTTTGGGCCAAGTAAACAGGTGTCAGAGGCGGAGTATGACAACTTGGTATCAGAGCAATGAAGTTCCTAGGGAACAGAGCACTAAAGGTCAAAGTGTGTTAATAATACAACTTGATATTGGAGAAAGTTTTTAGTCTTTGAAAAAGGAAAACATTTTATAGAAAAGTATTTTTTCAAATAAAATGTTTTCAATAAAGTTGACTCGCAGGCAACGTATATAAGCAGTAGTTGTGATACAATCTTGCCAAAAGTCCATGTAAGTATTCTCTATTGTTATTTCAAGCACTAAAATAAGATAATGTTTGTTACTCACATATCCATGAAAAAGAATAACGTATGAGGAAGTCTAGAACTTTATGGAGTAAAAAAGTATGGATGTTCAATCTACCCTACGGAAGCTGAGGAATGGATGCATAGGTGCGAGAGTGCCTTGAAATAATTAGTTGTGAGGATGATAGTAAGGTAACATTAGTAGAAACCATGCTCATAGATTATGCAAAAGAATGGTGGTTTACATTGAAGGAAGATTTGACTGAAGAAGCCAGTCAGGATTGGAATGTATTCCAAAGTATGTTTGGAAGAGAATGCTTCTCCAAACACTATAGAAAAGTGAGATTAAGAGAAATGGAGGAAGAAAGTATACAAGACTCAGTAGGATCTTGTTCTGAAGAAGGAGAAGTTACTTCAAAATTAGAAATAAAGAAGACGTGTTATAAATGTAAGAAGTTACACAGAGGAACGTGTGATAGCGATAAAATTGAATGTTACTTCTATTGTAAAAAAGGACAACATAAGAATAACTGTTTAGCATTAGTTTGGATAAGCAAGTAGAGATGAGAGTAGTTTCTGCAGCTCCCTCTATTAGACGTCAATTAGTGACATTGAATAAGGAAAAAAAATAAGCTTTGTTAGATTGTTTGAAAGGAAAGGAAGAGGTAATAAATTTAAAAAAGATGTAAAAAGATGTGTGTTCTTTTGTTTGTTATAAAATCACCTGTATATTAGGTGTGCTTATGTATGTAAGGAAGGCTTAAGAAGCTAATAAATAAAAAGTATGTTTGTAGATAGTTACTTTTTGTTTATTAAAATATGATAGTTGAACTAAGATTGACAGTTTAAAGTGTTATGCATAAGCTATAAACATATATATATGGATGTTAAGGATATGAATGTTTGCAAAAAAATAAAGATGCCTCATCATACCAGAAAAGGAAAAGCAAAAGTATGGACAACACTCATAAAAGAGGATCAAACTTTAGAAAGTGAATCAAGTACGAGGCACGACAGAATGGATGAACAAAGCTACCAACAGATGTTCCAAAGATTTATGGAGTCAATGAAAATAATGCAAATTAGGACTAGCAAGAAACATAGCATCGAAAGATTGAAATATTTAAATGCTATAGTTGTTTAAGGATTCACAGATCTGACTGACGCAGAAGCGTGGTTGAATATGTTAGATAAGTGTTTTAAGGTGATAAACTGTTTCAAAGAGAAGAAAGTCAAGTTAGCAACTTTCCTTCTGCAAAAGAAAATAGAAGGATGATGGGTTTCAATTAAAGCTAGAAGAAGAGATATTGATACCATGAGTTGGATAGTATTTCGAGGAATATTTGAAGATAAGTACTATCCAAAGGTTTATTATGAAACAAAGAGGGAGAATTCCTAAGATTAAGACAAAATTCATTGTCAGTGGCTGAGTACGAGAGAAAATGCACGAAACTCTCAGCTTGCTAGACCAATTATGGCATTTGAAAGTGATAGATGTTGACAATTCGAGAAAGGACTTAAACAAAAAATTCAGACTCCAATAATAGCAACACCAAAGTGGGAGGATTTCTCATAGTTGGTTGAAACTGTATTAAGAGTGGAACAAAGTTTTACGTTCCAAAGACTCCAATTTCTCTCTTCCAAGACTTAAATTGAATTTTTCCCTACATGCTTTAGTCTATGCTAAAAATGTCACCTATGGACCCTTAAACTTCACATTAAACTCTTTAACAAAGCGATCATCCAAACTTAGTGCAACTTCAATAGGCCTTTTATATTAATATACTCGTATTTACAATATCAATAATTTGAGAGATATATCTAGATCATTTAACAAAATCATCGACCAACTAATGAGTCAACAACTTAAGAACTTATCCACACTTGTCCTAAACGATCATAAGTGCTACAAACAATACTTCATAGTTCTCTAAAGTCTCAAATCTTTCAATCAACAACATTGTAATGGAAATTTCATGTCGAAAGTAAATGGGTATTCACAAAACTTACTAAAATCACCCAAAATATTACCAAACACTTATAAAAGTAGCCTTAATCCTAGGACAACACCCTTATTGGATTTTATGTCCTAAAACTTGTAGATGGTAAATATAATTCAGTGACCATTATTTATTGATAAAATGTTATTATTATTATTTCAATAAGCGTTAGTGATTATATTATTAGGTTTGTCTTAATAAACTATACCCAATAAACTAACATCTGAAGCTATTTGATGAGTCTTAAACAATATGTAGACACATACATGGATCAATGTTCGAGATCAGCTTAAATGGTCTATAGTATAGTGATAAGGTTGGATACCTTATCCTGGTAACAATATGGATACAGTTCACTTTGTATTTGATACAAATGCAATGATCAAACTATTGGGATTTATGTTCTAAAACTCGTAGATTGTAAATATAATCCATTGACTATTATTAATAAAGTGTGATTATTATAATTTCAATAAATGTTATTGATTATATTATTAGTTTTGTCTTAATAACCCAAATCCAATAAACTAACATTCTAAGTTGTTTGATGAATCTTGAACAGTATGTAGAGACATACAGGGATTAATATTCGAGATTAACTTAAAAAGTCTAGAGTATAGGAACAAGGCTAGGTACCTTATCTTGGAACATTATGGATATGACTCACTTTGTATTTGATACAAATGCAATGATTCAACATGTTCGTGTAGGTGACATGTGAGTGAGGGTATCCTATGCAATGAGTTTGCATAAGACCAAACTATGAAATAGTAAACGCTAGATGTAACTATGTTAACTAGTTAGGTTTCTAGTTTACTATAGGATGACCTAGGTAACTTAGTCTTAATCCTTAGTGTATTATGAATTCCTGTTTGCGATAGATTGTTCTTTAGTTTGTACATCTGAGAGTGGCCAAATCACTGACTTAATATGCTTATCATTTTGAGGATAAGACCGATTGAAGAGTTGGGAACATAATTACACAAGTGGAATTTACTGCTTCCCTACTTTAGGGTAAGTAGATGAATGTTTCCTTAAATGGTGTCTCTGAGACTTGAACAAAGATCCTTAACCTCTCTATGGCACGAAAGGGATTTCTGTTTATTGGTTGGACCGTAAACATGTTGTTCATTAGAGAAGCACTGGTATTTAAGGACTAGAGGTAACCCAGAGGTAAAATGGTAATTTGACCGAACTGGTGTTACGAACACTCATGAAGGACTAACTTACTGTTATTGGTCTATATTCGTGGACACAAAAATATATCTGTAGTGAGAAGAGTTCAGCTGTGAGTCTTTAGTGGAGTGTACACACAGTTAACGAATTTTGATTAATGTGTTTAATGAGTTTTGCCAATTAATCTCATATCGTTGTAGTTTCTGATCTGTAGATCCATTAGGTCCCCTTCCTAGCTCGTAAAGGGTAATGAGATTTATTTATATTGGTTGTAATTTAAAATGTTCAAATTTACTTTGAGAATTAGTATAATGTATAGTGATATATTATAATACAAAGTTTATATGATAATCAAAATTTATTGTATATATATAATTTTGGATATGATTCAAAATTAATTTATGAAACATAAAATATTTGAATGAGTTCAAATATTAATTTAATATGAATTGGATTCATATTAAAATTATTGGTTATGAGAGAAATTTATATTTAAATATGATTAAAATTTAACTTAAGTTAAATATAAGATATTTAATTTAGTTATTAATTAATTGGAGAATTAATTAATAGTTTAATTTAATATTATTTAATTAAATTTGATTAATAGAAAACTATAAGATTTTCAAGAGATATTCATTAAATAAGATTTAAATGAAATATTAATTAAGTATAATTTAATTTACTATTAACTAATTGATTAATGGTTAATTAATTAGTTGATTTGAAATTTCTATTAGTTTAATATTTTTTTTTTAAAATTAATAGACTTTCTTTATTCTCTCCTACTCCCTTTTCTACCCATGAAGGAAAGAGAGTTATAAATAAGTAAAAGAAAAACAATTTTTCTTAACCTAATAAAAAATAAAATAAATGATTTTGCTTTTATGCAAAAATAGTTTCTCTCTGAACCCTTTCCCATTCCAATTGGTTTCCACAAACCAATTTCATCCTAGAGGATAGAAAGATCTCTGACGGGCTGTGTTCTTAATTCGATAGATTGTAGATTCAGAGACTTCAACAAGAGTTAGTTATTTGTATCTTTTAATTTAAAACTTGCTTAGTTTTCTATTTATAATTTTGATTCTAAATATTGCCAATGTACTAGTATGTTGAGATTTCCAAATTAAATTGAGGAATGATTCTGTAAAATCTTCCTCTGCCAAGAGCTTTTATCCCTTCAATTGATATCAAAGCTATCTCAAATTTTAATTGAGAATTTTAAAATTTCATTAATTAGGTGGGATTTTGCATTATGAATGGGGTTTACAAAATAGGTGTTTTTGATTTTAGCACCTTAGATTACAATTTTTCATTAATTTGATTGATGAAATAGCTTGTTGTTTTAGCATTTTACTTCTGTAATCGAGTTTGTAAGTCCTTGTCATTTGATGGCAAGAGTTACTGTGAAGATGCGATTAATTTTTTTAAAAAAGGAAAATTGAAAACAAACATATATTTTTTGCGCGTGTGGAATCTACCAAGAATGTAATTCTGGTGTAGTGGTTGTTTATCCACCTTTGACGAAAGAGGTTGTGGGTTCGAGTTTTAGAATTTTCCTTCCTCCAATTAGTTTCCACAAACCAATCTCATCTTAGAGGACATGAAGGTTTTCGACGGGTGGTGTTCTCAATTTAATATTTTATTTAGTAGATACAGATGCATCAAACTATGTGAGTTTTTATTTTCCTAATCTATAATTTTTAAAACATGCTTAGCCTCAATTAGAAAATTATTTCTACTAAAATATCAAATTGAGAACACCCTAACTACTTTCTACTTTGAAAACAAGCATCGACAATCATGGGCTAAACAATTTTAACACTTAAACTTAATGGGTATTTAAAAATCTTAAAAAAAAACCAATTAAAACAATGAAACTTACCTCTAATCTAAGATTCTAGGTGTAATGGTCAGAACAAAGCAAGGCTAACGCGATGCGACCCTGAAACAGTGAAAATGGTGACTAGGTGTGGGAGTAACTCGACTGTCTATGCTTAAGGAACTTAGACAGAATGACATAGATTGAGCCCAAAAACTTCAGATTTATGTGACCTTCGAAGGGTTCGACATGAGGTGGTCGTTGTCCGACAAGGTGAACGGTGTATGGTGGCTGATGGCGTCGACGTGAAGAAGTGAGAGAGAGTGTGTGGCGCACAACGAATGGTGATAAATTGTAGAAATATAAGTTATTATGGTCTTTTAGGTAGAATAATGAGACCAAAATACATATAAAGTGTATTAGAATGCGTTACTTATGTTGTAAATTCATAAATATTTAGAAATACACTTTATATAAGCGTTATGCCTGCTTTACCCTATTTTTAGTGTCTAAATGCAAGATTATTAACAAACGAAGAAGCTGGCGAATAATAGAGGAACTTGTGGGAAAGCTAAGTGATAAGATCACATCAAAATACGCGAGAAGATATTCGTTAGAAAAAAGTATTGAATTTTTGACCCTGTACACGACTTCACTACATGAATGACATGTGGTAACTTTCTCGTGAATGCTAGCTTTCACGTGAACCCTAGGATTAACTGTTAACCGTACAAAAATTATGTACCCGTACACGACTTCTTTGCTACACGATAAAACTGGTGATCAATGCTACTATTGCCTGTCGAAGAGTACAGCTATACGGAGTTGTGTATCGGGTACACCACTCTAGTCAGAAAACATGGATGGGATCCACGCTTCAGTCAGAAAACGTAGACAGGGTCCACGACGCCAATTAGCTTTATCGAAGTCGTGTATCTGGTACACGACTTCCCTCTCCTATTTTTGATAATACTTTAGCAAATACTCTAGATTTGTCATTACTTTCTAAAACCACATTATTTTAAAAAAAAATTCAAAATGCTAGATACTAATAACTTACCTAAAACATTTTAAAGATGGTAAGAAAGTAAAAATAAGATTGTTACTTTCTTGAGAAATCAAGACTCTAATCATGTATTGCTAATCAAAATGTACTATTAATAGAAACGGTAGACATGTACAGCAGAATTAGGATAAAATTTTTACTCTAATTGTAACTAAACAAATTTAGTGATTAACATGCATAAAAACCCTAAAATAACATATATAGGGTTACAAGAAAAGCATACCTTTGAAAATTTTCTTCTCTTGTATTCTCTTCATGAATTTGAAGTCAACACAACCACAAGAGAGTTTACCCGCTATTCTCCAAACTTGGAACCGAGTTGTGGGACTAAGAAATGGTGGAGAAATAGAGATAGATGATATCCTTTGGAAGAACCTAACATTTTGGTTTTTTTTTTTTTGTTTTTTTGTTTTTTTTTGTTTTTATGTTGAGATTCTCAAAATAAAAAGAGTCCTTGGTTTTTTTTTTCTAATTCTCAATTACAAAATTAATTTTCAATTTTAAATCCAAGAGTCATTTCACCTTTGCGTAAAACTTGTTTTCAAGCAAACTACATGTAAGAGCTTCCCTATCTCACCACTTGGCATTCTAAGTGGGGTAGGTGACTTGCATGCAATAAGTCACTTGCATATCACATGCAAGTGATAAGCTCACCAAATCTCAACAAGTGTTATTATTTAAATTAGTCTAAGGGCAATATGATAATTCAACATTTAAATCAAATTCAAAATATGACTTTTTCAAGTTCAAAGTCAACATTTTGACTTTTAACCATTTTGTCCATCTTGACTAATTTCAACCTTCCAAGCATGAATTTGTATTCATTTCTCCAAACTTCAAATCAGATTTGAATATAAAGTCAGTCAAAGTTTGAATTTTCTAGGTCAAAAGTCAACATTTTGACTTTTTACATCTTTGACCTTTTTCATCAATTTCGAGCTTCCAAATATAATCCATATTCATATTTAAATCACATTTAAACATGAAACTCTATTTTAAGTTATAATCGATGACTATATCATATATATTTATCGGTATCTCTCTCTTTACCTAATTCAAACAATTCGAATTATTCCATCATAATGTTCTAAGTTGATTCCTTGTGAGCTAGCGGAGAACCTAATGGACCTATATAGATCATGGGCTCCAACGGTCCAAGATTAACTGGCTAAACTCTTTAGACTGAGTTAATCAACCTTCATTAACTAACGGGTCATTCCACTAAAGTCCCGTTGTTGTACTCCCCTCACTATATATATATTTGTGTCTGTGTGATTTAACAATGATAAGTAAAGTTAATCTTTCACAGGTTGTTCATAATCTCAACTGGGTCAAAGTACTGTTTTACCCTCGAGATTATTTCTTTTCTCCTTAAGTCCCATTGATCCACTATTGAACAATTGGTTTAAGGTCCAACCTTTAAACCGAATCCCTATCGGGCCAATGAGAGGGTGGGCCCCCTTGTTCAAGACCTGAGCATAAATTCATACACTACGAGTTTTAAGACATAAATTCTAACAACTATGTACAGATTAAAATTTTTAAATAATTCATACAACTTAGAAAAGTTCACTAGTTTATTGTGATTATTATTTTAAAAAATCTAAATACATCATAAGAACGAATCTATGTACACTTAACTCAAAACACTAAATCAAAGCACTTACTGCTCTATATAATTATATAAAAAAGAACTCAGAATTCTTAGGCCTGAATTTCACAATTGACATTGTTTCAATTTTGTACCTTTTACATGTGTTTTCGTTTAAATTTCAAAGTATTAACCTATCGCAAATGCAACACAAAAATATATATCAATGTAAACAAAGTAATAGACAAAACAAAACATAGTGGGTAAAAAGACAAAGAAAATAAACCTAAGTAGAAGAGAAATTTCAAATGTTTATTAAAAAGATTGAAGAAACTTCTTTATATAGTTGTAAAAAATAAAAGTTACAAAACCTTTTGAAATCTCATCATTAATATATAATATAAAAATTAAAAATTAAATTCTAGAAATAAAAAAAAAACTTTTTATATTCTAACCTCTTGATTACTTAAATAATAAGTTATGGATGAAGGTGAGAATTTGAAAAGATTATAAATAGTTAATGATAATTATAAATGATTAATGATTAAAGGATAAGTTAGTTAATATTACAAATATAGAATTTGGCAAGTAGTAGAATCGTCTAAAAATAGTTCTTGTCTTAAGTCCCTTTTAATGTAGTAAGGATTTTGGACTTTTGCTATGTGTACAATTAATTTGACTTAAATTTCCACATTTGCAAGCAACCCTTTTATAAATGTTGTCATTAGAAAGAAAAAAGGCCCGACAAGAAGAATGGCAAATTAAGAGGTTTACTTTGAAAAAATAGCAAATTTATTTTTAAATTGTTAGAATAGCAAAACTGAAAAACTGAAAAATAAATAAATGGAAAAATGTCTCAAATGCCCCTACTCAATTCAAAAAGCAGTCATAAATATAATTGTTCACCTAAAACCCAAACACTTTGTAGTTAAATAACACATCATTGTTGAAATTGTGCAGTATTCAAAATCGAAAAGAATCCAACTTAACTATCTTCCACTTTGGAAGATTCCACCAAATTTTCAAAGTCTTCAATCTGTTGCAGAAAAGATTGGAGCTTTAAGCTTCATCCTCCTCGAAACCTTCACAGTCTTCATAAATTCAGTGCAAATCAAAGGATTTCTTCCAGCCAACCATCTTCTTCATCAAACTGATTACAACCATCTTCTTCATCAAATCGATTATAGATTCTTTTTCGCACAAATGTGAGCTTCTTCAATCCACTTGATTTTTAGGACAGATACAGTGTAATTATATCAAAATACATTGTATTCGATATCAAACATCAACCACATACCTTGTATTCTTCATTTTCGTCTTCTATTCTCTTTGATCTCTTCCAAAAGATCTAAAAATTAATATTATTTTAACTTCAAGGAATAATGAAAAAAAGTACAACAAAACCCCAACAACCACAAAGTGACTAAAATTCGACGACTAACTGTGGCTGGAAGTTTTGGCATAATTGGTGAACGAGTGCAGATGAAGGAGATCGGTGCGACTCGACGTGCGATGTGCGAAGGAACAAGCAGCGCAAAGGCGCTCAGCTTTAGATTAAGTAAACATGCAACTAGCGGCATGCAGTGGAGGAGATGTTTTCCTGCGGTTTAGTTCTCAGTCAACATAATGGAGGGTTGACTATAAAGGTGGAGATCTCGACTGGACGAAGAACACTCGGTGGAGATGGAGGTGTCGTCAGCGGCTAGGGTTTGGTGAAAGTGAAGAAGATGATGAATGGTAATAATAATATTATTATATTATTCTTTTCCCTTAAATATCTTCCTTTTTCTTTTTTTCTTTTCCAATTTAAATAAAATAAATTTTTTCTTCTTAATTAATTCTTTCCAAAAATAAAATATTTAATTTTTTATAAATATTTTGGAATAAAATTAATTCAAAAATGTTAAATTTATGTTTGCTATTATTTTGGAGATATGAAGATAATCTTAGCACGATTTTAGGGATGGTAAAATTTTAAATTCAAATTATTAATAACAATACCTATTTTTATAAATTTTTAAAGTAATTTTAATATTTTTACAGTTTCAAAACGAAATTTAAAATCTATTTTGAAATAATGGAAAATAGATAAAGGATATTAACAAGATATTCCTAAATAATATTTTGAAATTATTCTCAACGGATTTTATGGGATATTGTCATTTGAATAATATTTTTTTAGTATTTTTTTTGTTTTAAATAAAAATTTAAAATCAATTTTTAAATGATAGTAAATAATATCTATGGAAAATATACATTATTTAATGATGATTACATAAAAGCATCTTATTCGCATAAAAGGATTGCATTGAAGTTATATTAAGCTTTATTCCATAAAATAATACTTATCAATCTATTATTACTAATATGTCAATTCGTTTATGGAATATACTGTGTAACTTGCATAATTATAGGGAAGATAGAGCATTTATATGATATTGTTATTGTATAAAATGCATAATTTTAGGTAAAAGATATTATTTTAAATACAAATTTTTGAATCTTCCAATGACAATGAAGCAATAGCGTTATTAATGATTTAATGGTGTGAATTTAAGGCATAAATCTAGCATGATTTCGTTAATTGAGATCAATAGATAAAATAAATATTGATTTAATATTATTATAAAATTAAATGAAATGCAAATACTACAATAAATGTATCCTTTAATAACATCATTGTAACTAACAAAAATTATATTCATTTTATCAAGGGGTAAAATCAGTTGAAAAATCTTCAAAAACACTACAGCAAATGTGTCCTTTAATAACATCAAACCATAACATTTTTATTATTAGGCTATAAAAAGTGAAGAAAAAAAAAGCGAAAAACGAAAACATAAAAGTGGGAAATTTTTTTTAATGTTTAGGGTTTACCACTACCTTGTTCAAATCATCTCCCTTAATTTGACCCTCTCCTAAAAAAAAGCGTACACTTCCCCCCCAAATGCTTCTTTTTGTTTCTTTCAGACGTTCGATGAGATCTCTCCCTTGATTCGATCCTCTCCTCTCTCCCTCAGTTCAATCCTCTCCTCCCTCCCTCAATTCAATCCTCTCTTCGATTTTGTTTTCTTTTAATTCTGTCAATTTCAAATCCTCTAATAAGTTAAGGAGAAATGGAAATCCTCCATCAATGGTGAATTTCTTCCTCCTC
>JBBPDI010000025.1:10864322-10881504 GCA_037974545.1 Cucumis variabilis | reverse complement strand
AACTTAGGATGTTAGTTTATTGAATTTAGGTTATTAAGACAAAACTAATATTATAATCAATAACAATTATTACAATACTAACACTTTTTTAATAACGGTCAATGGGTTATATTTACAATCTACGAGTTTTAGGACATAAACCCCAACTAATATTATAAAATTTTTAATTTTCCTCTTTTCAAGAAAGCTTAAAGTGTTAATTGTCTTTTGAGTCATGACCTTAACTTAGATTGAAAGTTTGGGTCATTACACATTAATCATCAGATATCTTAGTGAGTTATATCACATTGAGGTGGTCGTATAACTTATTCACCAGGTAGCCTTATATCTTCCTTCACCCCTTCTCATAAGTTAGAGCACATCTCTCTCACAACCATCTGTTTCTCTCAACCACCTTCACAACATCTCTAGGATAGTTAGGCCTATTATGATTATTTTTATATTCTTTTAACTCATTTTTCATAATGCCTAGTTAATTAGTAGATCCTACAATTAAGCTTTGTTATCAATTCCTTGTGTTCAACTCTGAATCACTATGGTAAACCTATTGTCTTGCTTACACTTAGAAAAACAATAGGAAAACTTGCACTTACAGATTTAGAAGTAGGTGGTGGAGACATTAGGAGCATTTCGCATGCAATGATTATGTCAACTCGTATGACAGAGAGAATATTGGAAAGCATTTCACATGAAACGATCTGTATTCAATGACATATCATCATACCACAAACCAAAAATACAAATAGTTATTCTGCAAAGAAAACACCCATAAACCAGCAAGTAAAGGTTTGTAGAACCTACAAGCTTGAAACAATAAATGTAATATAAACATATTCTAGATTATTTTTATTGGTAGTTTCAACATTGTAACCATTTTGACTTGTAAGTTTGAAACTCAATAAGTTTCTTTTTGACTTACTAGAGAACAAAGCATTATTAATTGTGGATTTTGTTCCTCTAGGCAAATATGGTTTGCTTTACCAAAACATTCAATCAAGTTTGTAGAACCTAATATTGTATTGACATTTGCTACAAGCATTGTCAACGTAGAAAAATATTTTTAACTTTTAAGTATTGTGTACGTAGTTGCACTATTTGTCAAACACAAGTCATCATTATTCATCTTTGATGCAGTCAAAATATGACAAATGTCTATAACTCTTCATAAAAAAAAACGATCACAATAAGTCTCATGGTTAAAACAAAACTAACCTTGAAATTTAAATAATTTAAAGAGGCATTTTTAAAAATAGCAAAATAAATTAAAATATTTACAAGTTATAGCAAAATTTTAGATTCTATCACTGATAGTCTTCTATTACTATAGCATATCAATGACTATCAGTGATAGAATTTGCTATAGGTTGTAAATATTTTGTAAAATCTACTATTTTTAAAAATTCTCATAATTTAAATAAATTTGTATATGTT
Source organism: Cucumis variabilis (assembly GCA_037974545.1). NCBI lineage: Eukaryota > Viridiplantae > Streptophyta > Magnoliopsida > Cucurbitales > Cucurbitaceae > Cucumis > Cucumis variabilis. Next base: position 10,880,073 of record JBBPDI010000025.1, on the reverse strand, counting down.
GAATAGAGAGAAAACAACTAAAACATAATGCAAATATTAGTTTTGGACATTATCATAATTAAAGGAAGTATTTGCTTCTCCTTCATTAACATCAATTTTCTCTTTAGGAGACTCAAAGAAGTCTAACAACATCCAAATGTGTTATGTTCGAAGGGTCAAATACATCATCTTTATAGGCAAAGTTTACTTTCACATTTCTTCCCTTTTTCCTCCAATGAGGCTTGATACATGTCAACTAAGTACTTGGATGCACGACAAGTACGAGTCCAATGGTCATTCATACCACAATCGAAGCATTGATTTTCATCACTTTTAAATTTCTTATTTTGTGGAGTCTTCCTTCTATGATCATCATTTGTGGTTTTCTTGAAATCTGAATGATTATTACCATAAAAAATATAATTACTTCTTCCTCTACCATGGTCACATGACCATTATTGTTTGAAAATACAACATTCCCTTCAAGGAATGATATTGCTTCAGTTGGTCGAGAGTCATGGTTTTTCATTAATAACTAATCATTATTTTGTTCAGCCACAATAAGACATGAAATAAGTTCAGAATACTTTAAAACTTCTTTCTCGATATTGTTGCTGTATGAGCATATTTGACACATGAAATATGGAAAATGTTTTCTCTAACATATCTTTGTTAATAATTTTTTCTCGGTATAACAATAATTTTGAACAAATTTTAAATAATGCAAAATTATTAATCACTTATTGATTTAAAATCTTGCAACCTTAAGTGCATCTAATCATATCGAGCTTTAGGAAGAATTATACTTTTTTTTTATGATCATGTCTTTCTTTTAAACTTTGTCATAGTTTATAGAAATCTTTTACCATAAAATATTCAATCTTTAGTCCCTCATGATGATGATGTCGAAGAAAAATTATGGCTTTTGTCTTTTCTTGACTTGAACTTGTGTTTCCTTCTTTAATCATTTCTCCAAAATTCATGCATCCAAATGAGTTTCAGCATCAAGCACCCATGATAAATAATTATCACCATTGATATCAAGAGCTAAAGATTCTAATTTGATAAGACTTGTTATGGTAAAACTATATCAAAGAAATTTACTTATATTAGAAATTTAATAAACATGACAAACATGCGTTCTAAAATAACTTAGATAAATATCATATTATGCACATGATACAAAAATCAACGGGACCAAGATATAATAATTCAAAACATACATGTTAATGTACAATAATTAAAGTTACAAATAAGAATTACATATATACATATTATGGAAAATTAACAACAATACACACCAAGAATGTTAATTTTACTACATACTTATACATAACAAAAACAAATGACCAACAACATGCTTAAATAAATTGATAAAAAACATTTAGATCACAAAAAGAATTACAAAACTTATACTAACAGAAAGTATACAATTATGTACGCAAATCATAAAGAACCCATAAACTATACATATATAGTAAAATAATTGAACTAAGAAACAAACATTAATAGTCATGCAAATTGTAAACTTATTATAGATCATAAACATAAACAATTTCATAAATTATAACTAAATTAAGATGAAACAAACTATAATCTTATTATGAACTAACAATATTTTTAACAAACAATAATTTTGTAAACGTCATATGTAAAATTATAACATATCAATAGGCATAAAAAATTACATTCTCAAATATTTAAACTATGTATAATGTATACATGGAATATTTCATGTAATATTGACAAATAAAAAAAAATTAATATTATAGCTTACCTTTTGGAAATGATAAAATTGTAGAGATTCGTGCTGATAACGTGTTATAAAATAAGAACAAAGAAGCTAAATCAGAACAATGAAACAACATAAAAGAAGAATAGAGAAGTGAGAAAGTAGAGAACAATTGAACTGAATTGTAGTGTGCCTTACAAAGACACCGCACACCTTTATTTATAGGACATGTCACAGTATAGGTTACATTATGGAATTCATTGGGATGAATGCATGTTACAACATGGAATGGAATGAGACTTATATGAAAATTGGTAACGTGTTATAAATTAATGAGGAACCTATGCAGGTTAATGTATCGATGGTCAGTCTTAGATCGTAAGACAACTCACTCCAGAAATAGTTTGATCAAGACTAATCCAATGAATTGATTTAATTTAACATCAAATCTAAAGCAATATTTGAAAAATAAAAAGATAACACCAAAAGGGTTGAATAAACTCAAGCTTTTTAACATTGATATTTTACCCTTTTTAGAGCATTGCAAGTCATTTTATAGGCTAATTGGTCATGCATAGGGTGAAAATCTAATAACTATCCAAATACACTTAAATTTCTTTGGAAGAAAACAAGGCCTAGGAACTTTAAACAAGATCGCATACTCAATTTTTGATCATGTCAACGTCAATTGCCGCCTTTGTCAAGTCATATCAATCCCAACTATCATTCTTGTTTTCTAGTGAATCTTTATTGCGTGATAATATGGTTCCTCACCTAGGGATTTTATTCCCGAGACATAGCTCCTAACGCGTAGCCTTTGCGCGCGCTCCTTTGCGATTCACTATGTCTTCTTTTTTCTAGAATCCTACAATAAAACGCTTAAAACCTAGTAAAATAGACATGGAGACTTGTGCAAGTTGTATTCTTTAATATTTATGGATTTACAATAGAAGTTACATGTTTTAACATATAATCGATGTATTTAGTTTCATTGTTCTACCTAAAAGACCATAATAACTTGTATTTCTACAAGTTATCACGAACATCAAGCATTGCAAGACGAATGTCTTCAACTCTATGCCCAACTACATTGACAATTCCATTGTTAACCCCGTCCTTCGTATCATTGCAAGGTGTGTGATAAGAAACTCTTAAACATTGGATTGAAGAACCATATTAAACAACAAGACTTAAAAAAAACACAACCCCAACAGCTCCAAAGCCAATTTGATTTCAACCCCTAAGATAGGCTAGATTCAATTTACTTAGATTATTTAAGAAACCAAGAATTAGACAAAGTTTGAAACTCTCATCAATCCTTAATCTTCAAAGCACTACGTAGGCAAGAAAAATCAATCCTCATTTGAATGTTTTAAATATTCATGCATTTTATCACAACACACATGAACAAAATTCTACATTTTAGAACTTTCAGATTTCATTCATCCAATTTCTCCTTTTAAATGTGAAAATTACAACCCTATTTATACTCGTTAAAATATAAAATGAAACTTCAAAACATTTAATTTTATGCTCTTTTAAATACCATAATAAATAAAAACCAATAAATACATAATTCCTTAAACATTTAATTTTATGACTTTTGGGTTGTCCAAATAACTCTTCAACTTCCAAGCATTGTATCTCTTCAACTTCTCCATTTGATTTAATTATGATTTCTTGATTCGTATCATCTAAGTACATTAAATTTAATTAAATAAAATTAAAATTAATCATTAATTAATAGCTAAATTAAATATCTTATATTAAACTTAAATCAAATTTGAATCTCATTCAAATATAAATTTCTCTCATAACCAATAATTTTAATACGAATCTAATTCACATTAAATTAATATTTGAATTCATTCAAATATTTTATCTTATAAATTAAATTTGAATCATATCCAAAATTAAATTTATATAATAAAGTTTGATGAAAATATAAACTTTATATTATAATGTATCACTATACATTAAACTAATTTCCAAGGTAATTTTGAACATTTCAAATTACAACCAATATAAATAAATCTCATTACCTTTTACGAGTTAGGAAGGGGACCTAATGGACCTATAGATCAGAAGCTACAACGATATGAGATTAATTGCCTAAACTCATTAACCACATTAATCAATATTCGTTAACTGTTTGTACAATCCACTAACAACTCACAGCTGAATTCTTCTCACTGTAGATATATTTTTGTGTTTACTGATATAGACCAATAACAGTTAGTCCTTCATGAGTGTTCGTAACACCAGTTGGGTCAATTTGCCGTTTTATCCATGGGTTACCTCTAATCCTTAAATACTAGTGCTCTTCCAATGAACAACCTATTTATGGTCCTACCAAAAAACATAAACCCCCTCTCGGGCTATAGAGAGGGTAGGGCCCTTTGTTGAAGACTGGAGACACCATTTAAGGGAACACTCATTTACTTACCCTAAAGTAAGGAATGAGTAAATTCCATCTTGTGTAATTATGTTCCCAGCTCCCCACTCGGTCTTGTTCCCAAAATGATAAGCTTCTTGAGTAGGTGATCTGGCCACTCTCACTCGTACAAATCAAAGGACAATCCCTCGTGAACAGAAGTTCATAACACACTCAGGATTAAGACTAAGTTACGCAGGTCATCCTAGTAAAATAGAAGCCTAACTAGTTAACGAGTTACATCTAGTGGTTACTATTTCGCAGTTCGATCTTATGCAAACTTATTGCATAAGATATCCTCACTTGCATGTCAACTACACGAACGCATTGGATCATTGCGTTTGTATCCAATAGAAAGTGAGCCGTATCCATAGTGTTACCAAGATAAGGTACCCAACCTTATCCTTATACTATAGACCCTTTAAGCTGATCTCGAACATTGATCCTTGTATGTCTCTACATACTGTTCAAGACTCATTAAACAGCTTAGGATGTTAGTGTATTGGATTTAGGTTATTAAGACAAAACTAATATTAGAATCAATAACAATTATTATATTAATAACCTTTATTAATAACGGTTAATGAATTATATTTACAATCTACGAGTTTTAGGACATAAATCCCAACATTAGTACCCCGAGAGTTTAGACTAGAGTTGAAAATTAGCAGTTTGCTAGATTTGTACAGAGGATAGGTGGGCAAGAGAGAGTAGGGCCTAGTCATCTTGAAAAGATGTACGAACTAGAACGACTAAAGAAATTACGAGCCATAGTGTTTGAGGGTTCCATAGATCCGACTGACGCTGAGGTTTGGCTAAATAGGCTTGAGAAATGTTTTGAAGTATTAAGTTGTCTTGAGGAACGAAAAGTCAAAGTGGCCACATTCCTGCTGTAGAAAGAGATAGAGGGTGAAGGGATAAAAGCCCTTAGCAGCGGAAGATTTTACATAACAATTCCTCAATTTAATTTGAGAATCCTAAAATACCAATACATTGACAATATTTAGAAACAAAATGCTAGAAAACTTAAGCATGCTTTTAAATTAAGAGATACAGAGCATGAAAAACTTACGTAGTATGGCGCCTCTAAATCTACTAAAAATCCACATTGGAACACCACCCATCGGATACCTTCCTATCCTCTAGGATGAGATTGGTTTGTGGAAACCAATTGGGATGAGAAAAAGTTTAGAGAAACTCTTTTTGCACCGAGCAAAAGCATAGGTTTTTATTTTTAATTTTAAAGAAAAATTGTTTTCTTTTGCATATTTATAACTCCCTTTCCTTAAGGGAGTAGAAGAGAATCATGGAATTCTATTAATTTAAAAATATTAAATTTATAAAAATTTCAAATAAAGTAATTAAGTAATAATTAATTAAATCATACTAAACTAATATTTCGTTTAAATCATATTTAATTAATATCTCTCAAATATATTATAGTTTTAAATTAGTTTAATTAAATCAAATTAAACTAAACTATTAATTAATTCTTCAATTAATTAATATTTATGTTAATTCAAATTTGAATCATGTTCAAATATAAATTTCTCTAATAACAAATAATTTGAATTTGAATCCAATTCTCATAAATTAATATTTGAACTCACTCAAATACTTTATCTCTCATAATTTAATTTTGAATCATATCCGAAATTAAATTTATAATAAAATTTAATTAAAATATATACTTTATATTATAATGTATCACCATACGTTTTACTAATTCCAAAAGTAAATTTGAATATTTTAAATTACAACCAATATAAATAAATCTCATTACCCTTTCCAAGCTAGTAAGGGAACCTAATGGACCAACAGATCAGAAGCTACAATGATATGAGATTAATTTGCTAAACTCATTAACCACATTAACCAATATTCGTTAACTATGTGTACACTTTACTAAAGACTCACAGCTGAATTCTTTTCATTGTAGATATATTTCTGTGTCCATGGATATAAACCAATAACAGTAAGTTAGAACTTCACGAGTGTTCGTAACACTAGCTGGATTAAATTACCATTTTACTCTTGGAATGTTAGTTTACCCATATAGTATAGACCCTTTAAGCTGATCGCGAACATTGATCTCATGTCTCTACATACTGTTCAAGACTCATCAAACAACTTAGGATGTTAGTTTATTAAATTTGAGTTATTAAGACAAAACTAATAATATAATCAATAATATTTATTTAAATTATAATAATAACACTTTATTATTAACGGTCACTGGATTATATTTAAAATCTATGAGTTTTAGGACATAAATCCCAATAAACTCCCACATGGACTAAAACTCTAGTCTCTATGGGATGTACATAATAAAGTAATCCTCAAACATTGGAAATGGTAAAATATACAAGTATATTAAATAAAACATATATATACAAATACAATAAACTAGGGCATCCTCATACCCATTACACATGTTTCACTTGCCCTAGATTACCTAATGTATATATCTCGTAGATGTAGATTTTCTACATGACCCTCAAACACTTTAGATGGGAGAGTCTTTGTAAATGGATCAACAATATGCTGTTATCATAATATATAGTGATGGACATGTTTATGTTTGGAACAACTTCTAAACCATGCAGGAACTTCCTTAGCTAAACGGCTTCTTTTACTGCTTTTAAAAGCAGCCACGTATTCAACCTCCATAGTAGAGTCTGCAATGCATCCTTACTTGATGCTACACCATACCACAGCTCCCCTATTTAGGGTGAACACTGATCCTGACGTGGATTTTCTAGAATCCTTATCAGTTTGGAAATCAGAGTCTATGTATCTTGTAAGTATCATATCCTTATCTCCATACATAAGCATGTAGTCTCTCATTCTCCTAAGATACTTGCCAATAATTTTAACCACTGTTTTGTGGTATAACCTAGATTGGACTGACATCTATAGACGATTTGCACTGCATAACGAATGTCTGGCCTAGTACATAACATGTGAACTTCGTGCATAACCATGAGGCATGAGGAATACGTCTCATATCCTCAACTTCTCTGGGTGTCTTAGGACACTGTTTCATAAACAAGTGAAACAGTAGGTTTACTTGGGTGATGCAGGGTCAAACACTGGGAAATGTTGATAGACATTAGTTCTAGCGAATTACTCATCAGTATGACATTATGGGAATTAATTATAAAGGTATAGAAGAACGAGAGCTAAGATTAAAACTACTTATGTACGCCTAGAAAATCTATAAAGTGGAGTAAATGGATGCAGAATGGATTTGCATGCAAACTAACTTGTATGTGAGAAAGAGTGAATGAAGGTTTGCACGCCATTAGGCTATTAAGAAATGTAATAGTTTTGATTCGATTTAACTTACTCTATTAGCTTATGATTAAGGCATTCTCCTCTCAGAGTCATTGAACGTCACACTTAGTCTCCTTTCGGGATCTACATGACTAAGTCTGATTGAGCGAGATAGATCTAGGAGTATTCACTCATAAAACTTATAGAACTTCACGATTAAGAACAATAACCTCTCGATGCCTAATGTCCACACTTGTTTGGCTTTTAGGATACAAATGTTTGAAGTTATCTCTCTAAGGTGTAGTTTGTTGTCAGACTCCTCTTTACGTGCATTAGCCTTATCCTTACTACTTGCCCTCTCGGATAGTTGGCGATTAACACTGTCCAAGTGATGAATATATCTCAACTAATGCGGTAAGGATTATAAGCTGTACTTCTTATAAAAAACTATCATTGACTTAAACTACTAATAACACTTTGACAAATGAAAAGTAAAGAAATGGTCAATTGAATAAGGTATAAAGATGTAATATATGTAAAGATTGTAGGCCTTAGGCAATTTTACAATATGAACAACTTATATTACAAAGAAATAACAAAATGGAAAGAGAAGAGAGTGAAGAAAAATATTACAAGTTAGAGGACAATGGATGTATGGATTCTTCCCTTTTCAGAAATCAAGCTTTTGCTTTTACAACTGATTAGAGAAGAAGAAGAAACATTTATAGATGGCTGAAAGACTATTCCTTTCTGTCTTTTTCTCTTCGATATTGGCCAATTTAGGCACACTTTTTAGGTTGATAGAGATGGCTTTATATCAGCAACATTTGAGAGGGAAACTTTTATCTTCTGAACTTGTCAGCTACCGTTCGTGTCTTATAGTGACCCTTCTTTGCGTGATATCCTTCTTCCTCGCCTGGAGATGTTAATAGCTAGATGAGTTCTTGGTTGTAGTCCTTTTGCGAGATGTGTTATGCGGTTCACTAGTTTCTTTATTTTTTTATTATCCTGCATTTAGACATTGAAATCGCGTAAAATAGGCATAATACTTATGTAAAGTGTATTTCCAAATACTTATGCATTTACAACATAAGTTACGTATTCTGATCATCTTCTTGTGTGTTTTGATCTCATTTTCTAATTAAAGGAGCTCTAATAACAGGTATTTACACCCGCTATCAACTTTAATAGAGCGACAGGGGAAAAAGTTTCCTCGTAGTAAACCCCTTCCCTTTGGATATAACCTTTTGCTTCAAGTCTAGCTTTAGAGGTCTATACCTTCCCAGCTAAATCTCTCATTCTCTTATAGATCTATTTTTACCCTATAGGTTTCACTCCTTTAGGTAGATTTACAAGCTCTCACACTGAATTAAAGTAAATAAACTCTATTTCAAGGTCCATGGCTTTAACCCATTGGTTCTGTCTACATCATTCATTGCTTGTTTATAGGACAATGGATACTCAACGCCATCATGTGGTATGACAACTTAAGTTTCAGTTAAACCTAAGTAACGGTTAGGTTGTGTACAACCCTCCCACTGCATTGAGTAATTCTCAACGATTGAGAAGGACGAGACTGACCTGATGTGTTGGTTTCATCAACTCTTGATGAGGGACCAACTTCCTCAACAACCCTTGTTGATTCATCAGTAGCTTCACTTAATACTAATTTGGTTCGTGCTTGATCATCTCTCATATGGTCTTCTTCCAAGAAAGTAGCATTTATTGATACAAACACTCTGTTTTTCTATGGATCAAAGAATAGACTACCTTTAGTTTCTTTAGGGTAATGACTAAATTTGCATAACCTTGAACGAGGTTCAAACTTCTTGAGATTTTTCACTAACACGTGTACTAGACAACTTCAAATTCTGAAGTGACTTAAACAAGGTGTAGGTCCTCTCCATAACTCAAAAAATGTTTTTTAAATACTCTTCGAGGAAACATTATTCAAGATATGAATTACAGTCTTTACTGTTTACCTCTAAAACGAGCTAGACAATTGAGTATAGCTCATCAATTGAATGAGCCATGTCTAACAAGGTTCTATTTCTCCTTTTTGATACACCATGTTATTAGGTGTACCAGGTACTGAGAGTTGGAATTTGATTTCATGTTCTAACATATAGTCCTTAAATCTCAAATCCATGTACTCTCCACCCCGATCAGATCGAAGTATTTTAATCTTTTTACTTAATAGATTTTCAACTTTAGCCTTATACTCCTTGAACTTTTCAAGGGCTTCAAACTTATGCCCCATTAAGTATAAATAATCATACCTTAAATAATCATCTATAAAAGAGATGAGCTATTTAAAACTTACTCTAGCTTTTAGATTCATTAAACCACAGAGGTCTGAAAGTATAAGTTCTAGGGTACTTTGGCTTTATAACTTTTTTCCAGCAAAAGGTCCTTTAGTCATCTTTCCTTCAAGACAAGATTCACATGGAGGCAATGAATCATCTTCTAACTCATTTAGAAGTTCATTATTTACTATTGTTTTGATCCTATCGAGATTAATGTGACCTAATCTTAAATGCCAAAGATAGGTATTGTTATTAGAAGAAATTCTTTGCATTTTATTTTGAGTATTAGCAGTTTTAAACATCTCATGATTTAAAATTACTTTTGTTTCGTTAGGTCTTAATACATACAAGTTGTTTTCAAGTTTAGCCGAACAAATATGTACACCATTCTTAGAAATGAACACTTCATTTAAAGAAAAGGTTATAGGATATGATTGTTGAATAAGACAAGAAATAGATATAAGATTCCTTTCAATCTAAGGAACTATGAACAAGTTTTCTAAAAACATGAATTTATTTCTGAAAGCCAACTTAATATCTCCCACTACACGAGCTGAAATGACATCTCTCATTCCAACCTTGAGTGTCATCTCACCCTCCTTGAGCCGCTTAAAGGAACTAGTTTCCTATAAAGAAGAGTAAACATGCTAGTGGCTCCTAAATAAAATATAAAGACATTTTGGTCATTTCCACTAAACGTGTTTCTAAGACAAGTACATCATATTTACCTTCTTTTTCTTTCTTATCATCAACAAGGTATCTGAGATAATTTCTCTTATAATGTCCATTCATATTGAAGACAAAAATTTTTCCCTTATAGGTTACCTTAGCCTTTCCTTTGCTCTTAACAGTGCAACAAGACACTTCTCCTTTCCTCTTTTTTGGATTTTCTTAAAACAAGAGAATGAAGGTGCAAACTTGGTTTCACAGGATGAACCCATATGAAACCTCTTAGAATGGGCAACGTTTGCTTCTGTCCTTAAACATCTCTTGGATGGACTCCATGATCTAATGCGTAAGGACCATGGTGTCGTGTTTCTTGCTTAGTATGTTAGACATATTGAACAAGAGTTAGACGCAAGCCTTGTCATTGGTCTTTGTCCAATAGTTATATGCATCCCTGACATGTTCAGATGCATTTCGAGCAAAGAAATGAGGACATTCCTTCATTAAGATGAAATATCAAGACAAGAAAAGGGTGCTTTTCAAATGCACAAAATCATTGGAAGATATATAAAAAGCATCAAAAAAGTCTTTTCCGATGCATATTTATACGTCGGAACACGCGTTAGGACAAATTTGTCAAGAGAGAAACTACCGACGCACAATAAGTTGTGCGTTGGGAGTTACTAAATGTCTCCCAACTTTGTATGAACGTCGAAGATGCTATCAATATAGTGTTGGGAGATGTCTAGTAAATCTCGACGTAGCATCGGGAGTTCCTCTATTTTTTTTTAAAAGTACCTTCCATCTCAACTTCAACACTTCAATCTCAACTTCAATCTCAAATTTAACACTTCAATCGCACCTTCAACACTTCAATCTCAAAGTCAACACTTCAATCTCAACTTCAACACTTCAAATTCAAATACAATACTAAAGCCTACAACTAATTCAAAAGCTAAATACTAAAACTAACTTGAAATCTAAAACCTAAAACCTAAAACCTAAAACTAATTTGAAATCTAAATACTAAAACTAATTAAGTAAAACAAAACAATAACTAAACAAAACCACTTATTACAATGAAGAGTGATGATAGAGACGACGACGAACGGTCGGACAATGACAACATCGAGCGGTGACATGGATCTCTCTCCTTCTCGGCCTCTGTTTTAACTTTCTTGGTCTTCTCCTTTTCAGTTATGTGAATTATAGAACCAAAAGGGTTTATATAAGAACTCCTGATGCATATTGACAATGTTGGGAGACACTTCCTATTCCTGATGTTTTACTTATGACATTGGGAATGGATACACTTTTCCCGATGCTTTACTTATGACATCAGGAATGACTAAAATTTTTCTGACCCTTTTACTTATGACGTCGGAAATGGCTAAACTTTTTTTGACATTTTACTTATCACATCAGGAAAAATGCAAGAATTAAATATTTATTTATCTTCTCCCGACGTCTTGATCTTTAGCATCGAGAATAATTATATCGGCCGACGTGTATTTTTTGTGTTGGGATTGGCCTTTGTTCTAACATTGCTTTTTTCGATACCTTTTTTGGCGTCGGAAGAACTCCAATTTCTTGTAGTGTATAGATCATCAATAACCAAAATCATATTCAAGTTTGACTTCCACGTTGCATAATTTTAATCGGTTAATTTTTTATTTCTAAGCAGTTGAATAATTGAAAAAGACATGCTGAAATATCAAACAATTGACCATATTAGTTATCTTTGTTTTAACCCATTACAAAAATAATCCAATAAATTCAACAAAAAAAATCAATCAAAGAACCATAATTAAACAAATGATTTAGTTTTTCCCACAATACTTCATAAGCTTAGAGCAACAACCACGGAAGGTTGATCAACTACTCCTCTCCCGAATTGAGACAATCTCAACTAATAACTCATATTCCTATATTTCTTAGCTACTATTGTTTGGTCAAGGATTCATTAACTAACTTAATTAATTTCGTACGTGTGACCCTATCATTTTCAGATCCTAAAGGCACGTTTCAACTGTCTACTAAAAGGAAAGACAACTGTTGAAGATTAACCTAAGAAACCCTATCCATTTATGAAGTTTGGGTTGTTCCGACTTCTATAATCAGACCCTCCAAAGGGATGGTTGCTCTAGGATAACATGTAGACAGATTCTAGAAATCTCACAGTACAACCTAATGGAGGAGACCGTGGGATACATTGACACACGTCCTTCTCCCACTTATTATGAACATTTCCTCTATTCACCTTGTTATTGATTCATACAAACAATTTTCGAAAGGAGATCGCGTCCAGGGCGATACGAAGCCGAGTATGAATCTCATGTATGAACTCTGCTGTAAGAGCTAAGAATTGATATATCATATATACCATTTTTCTCCTACTAAAATGTTCTATGAGTTTATGTTTTGTTGTACATAGCAAAATGAATCTACCTAAGTTTATTCTTATTATAAATCTTTAATAAAACTTTATTGTAAAATTTCTAGGTGTATTAAACCATTTAATTTGCCTAGTGGCATCTTATGCTAATAGGAATAAGGTTAATTCAATGCCAGTTCCAGGTCAGTTCCAGGTAGGAGGTGTTCCAACCATCAAACCTAATGTAAGTCACCATTGATAAAGTCATTGATTTTTTCATGTTACAAAAATCAATGACATCTTCTGACAAGATGTAACTCTTTCGTGGTATACCAAATAACTCATGAGGTAGTTAAAAAAAAAAACTAGAACCATGAATCGTTACACTTTCAACATATTTGAGAATATACTTCAATTGTATTTCTAGATTCCGACTAGTAACATCCACCTCTTTTGTGATCGGCCTTGAACCTTTTACCTAACGCGTTTAAGTAACAATACAAGAACTCATATACACAAAATTGTTTGTTTTCAATTCTTCACATTTACCTCATTCTTTGATATCTATGGCCTAGTACCAATCACTTCCTCTTCTTTCACTTTTCTGTTTTCTAAAACTTCCTCCTAAAACCATCCAAACATTCATAGCACAAGTAAATAATAACTTCACTTTGATAAACAATTAATAGTGTAACTTTACTTTTGAAACAAACATTTTACCTTCTCTTGGACTTTAGTTTTGGAGTAACTACCATACTCAGATGTTGGCATGCTTTGAACTTTCTCTTCCAATTCTTGAATGCGTTTACAGTTGCTTCATTTTCATGAAGGATTTGTTGAGTTGTATCCATCTTTTTTTATTTTCTTGATTTTAGTTTGTGAAAATGAACAGTAGGTGTAATGAAACCACCTACATCATGTACTCGAACCCCATATTCTTCAGGACACAAAGCTTGAGTCAGCACATCGTTAGGTGATTCATCTTTCTTGGAGAATGGATCTGCACTGTTATTCAAAATCTCATCCTAAAACGAGTTAAATATGATCAATAATATGTAAAAAAAAAAATCATGTGATTTGATGCAAATGTGACATTGAGAATCTTATTATTTGATTGACAATTTGTTGCATCTTCATTCATGTATCTTCCATATTTTTTGTCCGATCTTTTTTCCACATATTAGCTCGTTCAAATTCCTCTTCATTGGAAGGACCCTTTTTCTACGTATCATTAAGCGCACCATAGTTAAATTTTTAAATATTTATAAAATACTATAACATTCTTCATGACCATATCCTCTGCAAGATTTGCATAATCTCGTCTTGACATATTATGACTATATTTTCTCTTCTTTCTTCGATCTTATTGTTTCCTTCTCACTTTCTATACAAATTTTATGTAAAAAGATTAAATTAACAAACATGATTTATATTATGATTCATTTGATTAGAAGACAAAAGATTAATACTTGAAACTCTGGAGACAGTCTTCATCTGACAAACTCTTGCCAAATATGTGTATCAATTATGTAAGAATACAATGAAGGTGGATCTATCAATAATTGCGGTGCATCCACAAAAGGAATAATATATTATGTCATCAACCAACTCTTGAATTGACAAAATGCAACTCTAGAAGTTTTCATAATGGTCGTCTTACTTCGACCATCAACTATGAATACTCCCTAGAAAAACCAAACAATGTGTAAGAAAAAAGAACCTATATGCACTAAGTATCAATATATGCATGATTGACAACCATAGCTTCAACATAAACACAACATAGTACAACTCAGAATATACAATAAGTATGTAACATTTGCATGTTTTCGAGATGAGAAAGAATTATTACATATCTCAACCATATTATATATTTTTCTTTCAACTCAGTCGACACTAGCTTCCACGATGCATGTGTATTTGGGATATGATGATCCACACAAGATCTAATGAAAGATTGTAGCTTATGTCCATTCTCGCCAATTGATACTCCATTTTCATCGTAGTCAACTATTGTTTTCTCCCCTGCACTCTTAATTCTCGTAACATCATGCATCAATGTTAGTCTTCTTATTTTCCTTTTGTCGTTCTTTAGTGCTTCAACTTATTCTAATTCATCTGTATTTGCATTTTCTAAACCTACTTTAACCTCATCCAATTCAAATGCTAAGTCCTCATCAGTTGCTAGCTTCATTGTATAAGAATCAGTCTCAGAAAAAAAAAAGTTCAGTTAGCTAAGTGTAAGATGCAAAATATTCATCCAAACATTTACTCATTAGCAATTCATATGCCTTCACAATCAACTCGTACATATGTTAGAGTGTTCTCATCTAAATCAAGTCAAGATTCAATATCTAACGTAGCTTTAGGAATTTCTTGACAATTTAAAACTGTATCTCCAAGTTCATCATCATTGTATTGATCCTTTAAATGCCTTTGTGGTGGAGTAAGAACAATAGACCATCAACTATCACTTGGATCCTTGGAAAGATGGGAATTGATATGAAAAAAGGTAAAAGATTAAGCAAGGTATATAGGCAAGGTCGTGAAAATTTAAAATAGTTGTGAGGGGTACTTACCTAACCATCTTGACAATTTTCTTTTTGTATTTTACCATCGATTTTACCGTAGGTAGGTACAAGCGTGGGTGTCAAACCCAAGGGAGTGTAGGATGAATATTTGTTGAATGCAATGCTTAAAAATAAATTGAGATTAGCAACAAAAAGGGAAAAGAAAAGCATGGAAAATAATAAGGGAAGAAAGAAAATTTAGTTTGCAATTTGGTTCACAAAGAAAGAAAAGGGGATATTAGAGATTGAAATTCTATATGATAAGTGAGGTATGAGCTTAAGTATGGATCCAACCTTATCATTAAATAAAAGATGGTAATGAAGATTGAATTATGCCTTAATCAAGAAGAAAATTTAATTCAAGATTTCCTTGCAAGATCAAATTGCTTGATCTTGGAAGGAATTCTTAAATCA
>JBBPDI010000025.1:10848181-10861076 GCA_037974545.1 Cucumis variabilis | reverse complement strand
GAAACTATAAACTTCCCTTTCTCTCCAAATTGAGAAAATGCCCTGAAAATTTCCACTTGGTAAAGGAGATTCGTCAACTTGCGGAAGGGGAGAAGAAGAAGAAGAGAACTCGTTTGCATTTGATATGATAAATTCCAGATATCTTCAATCACGAATAAATTAAAAGTGAAACAACTTACAGTGGAACAAATGCTTTGCAAGGGTACAATTAGGCATATACTCCCCAACAAGCAGCCTTTCATCGCCCTCGCAGCAATAGCAGATTAAATTGGTGAGTCTTTTGGCCTTTTTCTCACCTAAAAGGCCGAAAATTGATGAAAGCAAATGCAAATGGCTTCGTCGGACGGAAGAAGAACGAACGGGTGGGCTTCGTCGGACGGAAGAGAGAAACGGGGAGACTTGGGCTTCGTCGCGGCGGTGCAGATCCGACGGCACGCAGCGACTGACCGGCGGCTGGGCTTCGTCGGACGGAAGATAGAAAAGGGTAGGGCTATGCGACGGCTAGGGGTTACACGGCCTGTTTGGAAGAGAAAAAAAAAAAGGAAAAGGAGAGACAGGGGGCATCGCGCGGGAAAGGAGAAGTAAGGAAATAAATTTTTATTTATTTTTTAAAAACTAATAATAATAATAATTAATTTTAAGATATATTAGAAATTTGTTGACGTTTTTAAAAACGTCAACGATTTTTTAAATGCTCTTGAACTTTTTAAAATGTCAAGCACCTTTTTAGAACTTTCTTGACATTTGTAAAAACGTCAAGAATTTTTTAGAATTCTCTTGACATTTTAAAACTTCAAATTTTTTTATAAATTTCTTGACGTTTTTAAAATGTCGAGGAATACTATATATTATTGACGTTTAAAAACCGTCGAGGATATTGAATTCATATACATTCTTGATGTTTTAAGAACGTCAAACATTGATAGATATTTCTTGATGTTTAAAAAACGTCAAGAAAAAATATATCATACTTGACGTTTAATAAACGTCAAGAAAGTTGATAATTGGCCTTTGATATAAATTTTTGACATTTTTTATTTGAAATCACATCTTTCTTGACATTTTTTTCCAAAAAACGTCAAGAAAGAAAAATTGCAACCGTCAAGAAACTTGTTTTTGTAGTAGTGAGTTCAAAGCTTGATATGATCAAAGATAGAAGTCCTTTGCTTAATTTCATTTGAATTGTCGATAAAGAAGATGCATAATTATTGTCAATTTCCACCATGCTTATAGCATGACATGCAGTAAGTTCCAATACTTTCTCTGGATGATCATCAAGAAAGTTTCTAGAGAGGAATTTTAAAAAAGTTACCAGTCATTGAGGTTGGAGAAAATTGTCCTTCTCTTGCATAGGCTTAGACTTTCACGTCATTTTGTTTCTTTTCTCCATCTAATTACGATGGTTACTTCCTTCGCCATCATCTTCAACGACTCTTCTTTGTTTTTGAAGTATTTCACCATGATCTTTTATTGAAATCAAACAATTATTGATCCAAACGTACCAAACTGAATCAAGTTTTCCTTTGATCATAAAGTTGTGTCAATGGTGAAACACTTAACGTCATCTTGACTGCAACATGATTCGTCTAAGCTACTTCATCAATATCCAGCTCGATCTTCTTTACACGAGCCAAGTTTAGATTTAGCTCCTTTAACATAAAAAAACTTTTCAACAGCGTGACTAATGACCCGTGATACTTATAATAGCTAGGATCATTTACTTTTCTTGCTTGTTTCGATTTTTTGCATTTTGACAGTTGAATAAGTTGCTTCTTTAGGAAGTTCTCTAACATGTCTGCAACATTAGAGTTGGAAAATGGATAATATTTTTCTTGCCTTTCTTTAAGAGTTGGACAATACTTCTCTTTGTCATCTCTCTTCTTAGCTTTGGTCTCATTTTCTTTGGAAGAAAATTTCAGTGGGGTCATATGGACGACCATAGATTTATTTACGACACTTTTTTCAATCTCTTCGATGTCTTTGATTTCTTTCTTCCATTTTTTTACTTTAGAGATTAGAAAATCTTTAGTTCCCCTCGTAGCGATGCTTAACTTCATGTCATGGACATGTGTTGCAAATTTTTCAAATGTACGAGGTTTTATTCCCTACAAAATGTAAAGAAGCTCTCCGTGCATGCTTTTGGTGCACATTTCTACAACTGACAATTCGATAAGTCGATCCTTTCTGTAAAGACTTAGAGCACTCCATTGGTTGATGTAGTTGATGATTGACTCTCCCTTTCGTTGTCTTGCGTCTGTAAGCTTCATCATGCTTACAGTGCTTGATGTTGTAGAAGCGATTTAGGAACTCCTTTTTCAGTTGTTCCCAGCAGTCAATGACTTTCAGCTTCAGATTGGTATACCACTCAAAAGTATTTCCTTTAAAACTTTGAACAAATTGCCTGACTAGTTGGTCTCCTCTTTATCTTGAATTTCTATATGTTTCTACGAAGTGGGTGATGTGTTGTTTGGATTTCCCTTTCCATTAGATTGTTGGAACTTTGGAGGTTGGTAGCCAACAGGCAGCTGCAGGTTATTGATTCTCTTGGTACATGGCTCGTAGTACATAAAAAAAGTTTCTGGCAGTATTCCATACTGAGCTTGTGATAATATCCTGCATCTGTTGGACTAGTAGAAAGGTGATGGAGATGGACTGTTAAGTCTTGTTTTCTACTTCAAAGTGTGATTATTTCTCTGATAGATTAGAAGCAGGAGTAGAGTTGTTGAACAAAGAATTCTCTTTGATGATGATCTGACCTTTAAAAGATTCAATCAGTTGTTCCCAATTTTTCTTTGTTATAAGGACATAACTTTTTTCTCCTTCTTACATGCTCCTCTTTGAGTGACTTTGGGTGGCAAGTCTAGTGTAAATTTCCTTTACGATAGTAGCTTTGGATGAAACTTTCCTTAGTGCCATTAGTTTCTTTGTTGATCTAAGTTTTGAAAGAGAGATGAAAGGTAGAGAGGTCCCACTAAGCGAGGCAATTTATTCACACGAGATTTTTTATGAAATTTAATTCATGGAGTTGAACTTGTGTTGATGTTATATTTATGTTGATTTGATGCAATGTGGTTTGATCTCTAGTATTTGATCGTCTGATTCTTTTCGGTTAGATACTTACGCTTGATTTGAGGAAGTAGAGCACATGATGTTCTTGAAGTTAAGAGTCTTGGAAGAAAGCTTGTATCTTCAAATGAACTTCAATCTTTGACAATCTTCGAGGACGGTTGACTTCACGAGTCAGGGAGTCTTCGGTCTCTTGGAAGAATTCTCTTAGACCTTCTAGAGTAGAAAATTTTCAACCCCACAAATATTTTATAGGCTTGCACCTAATCGATCCATGGACTAGACCCATGGACTCAACCATATGAATTTAGGTCATATTTAGCTATGGGCTAAATTAAGTTTATTTTTGGGCTCAATTGAACTTTACCCTAAGTAAATAATATTTAATTTGGCCAAAATAATTAACTTTATCCAACAGTCATAATGGAAACATGCGACATCATTCGAATTGGCCAATTTATATCTTCAATTTTAATGTGGGACATATGCCAATTTTTAATTAGTTTCAAATTCAATTATTTGTATTTTACATCATTAATTTAGTAAATGATGTAACAGTTGATTGGTCCCAAAATTTCTTATTCAACAAATGAATATCTAATTTTTTTATTAAAACATAACTAAAAAAATAGTAATGTTTTTTATTAAAAAAAAATCTTGAATTTTTTTCTTCAAAATAAATGAGGTTTGTATTCAAAATAAATATTTTTTTTTTCAAAATAATTGATGCTTCTTTTCCAACAATCTAAATGTCAGTTATTTTGAGAGATATATAAGAAGGGAGAATGAGTACGAAAGAATGAGGAAAAGGAGAAACTATTTTAATTTGTTTAATAATAACAACCATCACAATACTAATTTGTTGTTTTTATTTCTCATTCAGATGTCATACCGGTTCATTCATGTCTCCCTCCTAATCTCAGGAGTTGCATACTTGACATTGTATTAACGTCAAGTAATCTATTGCACTTGATGCTTATTACATGTCAAGTAAGGTCGTATACATGAAGCCTATTATGTGTCAAGTAAAGTCCTATACTTTTGACGGTTTTTGCACGTCAAGTAAGATCGTATACTTGACACTATTTACATGTCAAGTAAGATAATATGTTTGGCACTATTTACTCGTCAAGTCGACACTTTGTTAAAAATAAAATTTAGTCATATTATACTATTTATAACGTTACAATGTAAGTAGTTTAAAAACATACCGAAGCATTAATAATACTTGTTCCTTTATTCACGATTTTGTGCATATATCTTATGACATAATATCCACATTCAACTACCTATTTGTAGAGGACACTACAACACAAAACCAAATAATAATGCATATTATATTATGTGCTAAATTAAATTGTAAACTGTTTATAAATATATTTACCTTTACCATTTTCCAAAATGTTGTTTTTCTGGTCTTTTTCAAATTCTTTTGAGATTGAAAAATCGTCAAGGCTCTACATTTTCCAAAGTATAGTAGAAATCATGAACTAACTTTTTTAGCGATAAAAAAAAACATAAACAGAGTTAGCTTACATATTCGTTATATATTTGGTGTCCACTCGAGAGCTTGTTCTCAATGAATCAAGATGGTATACCACATCATATGCATTAATTGTAACGACCCAGATTCTCGAATTAAATCGAGATTGTTACTTGAACCCTAGACTTATACTTAAAACACAATGCTTGATAAGTTTAATAAAATTTTAACAACGAGAAAGAGATTTTATAAAAGTTCGGTCCCTAATTCAAACAAAGTTTTGAAAGTTCAAATTAAATGTTGAAAAGAAGGAAAGTTCAATCACAAAAACCCTTAGCAGTTTCAATTTCTAAAGAAAACCAATAAGACATAAACATAAAGCGGAAGCAGTTTGAAGGACACCCCCTATGACAATCACGACTCCTTCTTGTCCCTCGTCGGTCTACCTCCCTTGTTACCTTTGTCTGAAAAAGTTAAACATAAAAGGGTGAGTATAAACATACTCAGTAAGAGACCCACTTCTGGCCCTATAAAACTGTTAAGTTTCTATTGGGGTGTCCTACACTTTATCAATCTTGTGATCATGTAGGAACACACATAATCAGTCAAATGTCGTGCAGGACATATATACTAGTCTAGTGCTTTGCAGGAAGCACATATCAGTCTAGTGCTCCCTAAGGATGCACAACATGTGACGATCTCGTGGGACACCAGTAAGGCACACTACCCAATAGACAAAGCTAACAATTTCCTGTAACGCCCGAGATTAGGAGGGAGACATAAATGAATCGATATCACATCTGAATGAGAGGGATCCCGAGGACATGAAAGTAATGTTAAGAAAGACTTAAAAGAATTAAAAAAGTTAATACTTATACCAATAAAGTGCACCTTCCTTCTCAGTGGCTCAACCATAGGAACTTCAAAGTTAAGCGTGCTTAGCTTGGAGAAATTCTACGTTGGGTGACCTCCTAGGAATTTTCCTAGGATGCATGTGAGTGAGGACAGAGCATGCTGAAAGGACTCGTGTTGGTTTGTAGGGATAACTTTCACTCTAATAAGCCTTTAAGGATAGTAAGGATAATGTCGCCAGGTTGTAGGGGAATGTCAAAGATCCGAATTCCAAATCCTGGTTCGAATTCTGGATCTGGGGCATTTATATAACACCCTACTTAGTTCACAAGACACTATCCAACATTCATCATCAAGTCTACTTTTATACATATCAGACAACCATACTCAACATTTATTGTCGTACCTACATCCATATATGTATATGTCAGTCAAACATAGTATACATTCATCATCAAGTCTACTATTGTTTAAAGATATCCATACAGTCAACGTCTTTCAAATCTAAGGTAGAGTCCAGTAGTAGAAACCCCTTACCTTAACATTAGGTAAGATCCTTAATCGCACTAAAGTCCACGAAAAACAACCTAAACATCAAGATAAATACTCAATATTTTCCCCAACACATTATCCACTTAAAATCGACCCAAAGTGGTTATTCACAACTTACCCAAATTTAATGAAGCGAAACTTCCAATGAAGCTCACTTCGAACATGGATATTCAATCACCCTCTCTCCAAACATCACCTTAAGATCAAACAATACCCAATCAATTAACCAACCTTAAAGCTTACGCTAGCTAAGAACAATACTACTAAATCCAAAATTTCTTCTTACCAATAAACTCACAACATGGACGTCGGATCTGCAGTTAGAAGGAAAAAAGTCACGTAGCAACATTTTCCTAAATAAAGACAGGATGTCAATCCAATTCAAACCCGATTGACCAACTCGACTAGCATAAGGCATCAGATTCATCGTTGTCAGAGATAGACTAGAGAAAGGATGTTCGAGGATGGCGACGTTGCGAGGAGTGGAGACAGGAATGAACGACATCTGTTCATCTTCAACTCCGATGAGACGACAAATGGTTAGTCATAAGAAGACGTACACGGCAACAGCATTGCAAACGATCAACGTGACCAGTCAGAGGGGTTACTTTAGTGCAGAGGAGTCACATGGCAGCCTCGCGAACTGAAACAGACGGTGACTCGGCATCGAGCTTCGCTGACATTTCCTTGCGATCTAAAAATGAATGCGGTAGTGACGACTTGGGATTTGGGGCAGCGACGACTAGGGCAAGAGAAAGGAGAAGGAAGAAGATGAAGGGGGAGGGGAGGGGAGGTGCGTGCGAAGGGAAGGGAATTTTTTTTTAAATAATAATAATAATAATATATTATTATTATTATTACCTTTCCAATTTCTATTTCCTCCTTCAATTCTTTTCTTTCTCATTAGATAAATTTCTCTTCCACACTAAGTGTGATAAAATAACACCCAACCAAATTTTTAAAAAAATCTTTAAATAAAAGGTAATTTAATTAAAATAAAATACCATAGAGTTCGGGGTGTTATATTAATGACTACTAATGACCAATGACCACTAAATGAAATATATGTGCAAGTAATTAGTATTTTACTGCCAATGTAAGTTTGAATTGATAAAAATCATACTTATCTTGGATTATAAGGAGCAATAATCAATTGATCTTGTTTCGAAGTCATTAATCTTCTACAAAGGTTTTGAGCTCTAATCTCTCTAGTACTGACCAGCTGAAATAAGAGATGGATCTATGAAAACATACTTCGAAACTTTCTTCTAGTAAAAAATGAGTGAGTATAAGTACCTACAATAAATTTTGTACACATCAACATATTACTAATTAAAAAGTGTGAGTATATATATCATAGATAACTAACATTAATTGACTTATGTGATATAAGCCACCATTGATAAAGTCTTCACTTTTTGCATGTTGCAAAAATCAATGACATCTTCTCTCAAGACGTAACTCTTTCGAGGTATACCAAATAGCTTAGGAGGTAGTTGAAAGAAAAAACTAGACCCATCAATCATTACCCTTTCAGCATATTTGAGAATATACTTCAATTGTATTGGTATATTGGATGATTGACTAGTAACTTCCACCTCCTTTGTCATCAGCCTTGAAGTTTTTACCTAACACAATTAAGTAACAATCTAAAAACTCATATATGTAAAATTGTTTGTTTACAATCCACCTTCAAATTTACCTCATTCTTTAATATTGGTGACCTAGTAAGAATTCCTTCTCCTCCTCTTTCACTTACTCCTTTTCTAAAACATTCTCCTAAAACCATCCAAATTTTCATAGCACAAGTAAATGATAATGTCACTCTAATAAACAATACAATATACTTTAGAAACAAATATTTTACCCTTTTTTAGACTTTACTCTTCAAGCAACTACCATGCTCGGATGTCGACATGCTTTGAACTTTCTCTTCCAATTCTCGAATGTGTTTGCGGAGTATTTCATTTTCATAAATGATTTGTTGAGTTGAATCCACCTTTTTTGACTTTCTTGCCTTTGGTTTATGAAAATAAACATTATGGGTAGTGAAACCACCCATAAACATACTCGGCCACCATATTCTCGAATACCCAAAGCTTGAGTCAATGCATCATTAGTTGATTCATCTTTATTAGAAAGTGGGTCTACATTGTTATATAACCTTATCGAGTACCTAAAATTTGACTTTCTATATCCTTCTCTTCAACTCCTATTTGCTAACTACTACACACTATTATTGTGGTATACTATAAGGACTTTATTTGTATGATAATATACAACAACTTCAATATATCAATAATAATAAAAATCATCTACACGACATTAATAATAAAAAGTCATTCTTAAAAAAATTATTTTATCTTCCATGTCAAACAAAACATTAAAATTTATTCAAAGTAGTCTATCCTATCAACAAACTAATCCCAATTTAGCCTAAGTGTTCTAGTATTAAGATCATTTACATTAAAATTAAAGTTCAAATTAACAAGTAATTTACTCTTTGTCAAATTAACATGCACCAACAATCGAAGAAGAATCTAGTAGCAGTATGACTGAAATGAACTCATGGTATTTATCAAACTACTAAAATAAAAATACAATTTCGGCTTAAAAAACGCATAAATAACACTTTAAGCTAGTAAAAATCCATAACAACAATTTTCGCTTAATAGCAGACCATTTTGTCCCTTATTTCTTCAACATAAGAAAAAGATAATTCATGAGAAAAATAAATTTACAAAAAAAAAAGTTTAAAAAAAATGCTTAAACGTGTTAAGATCAATTCGTTTGAAGTTTTAAGGTTCGAAAATCACGATTTTAAAACAAATTATATAAATTTCCTCATCTTTTTCTTGTATATACTTTCATATCTCTCTAAAAAAATTAAAATATAAAATTAAAAAAAATCACAAAAATCTAAAATCAAAATCTCTCCTCCTAAAACACAAATAAAATAGTCAAATAAACAAAAAAATATATTATAGTTTATATATCTGATTAATTTTATTTATTTATTTTAGATAAACAAATGTCTACATAGTTTTTTTTTTAAAAAAAGAGTGAGGTATTAAAGAAGGAAGAGTAGAAAAAGAGATTAATTGTATTAATCGTTTGTGTTCATGTAACAGTGACCCCATGTTTGGAACATTTGAATTTTGAAGAATTTTAAATAAATTTATGTGTTTGAATGCACATTGAAAATTTAAAATTGATTATGATTTGAAATTGTGGGATTTCTCATCATTTCAAACTTAAAAAACCATGTTTCCTTTTTCAGCAAAAAAAAAAAAAAAGGATTGCAAAACCCAAATCACAGAGGTTGGTACCCAAAATTCATGAGAAAATATTCAATTTCATTCATGTTAAACCTATTTTATCTCAGAATTTCAAACTTAAAAAACTGTGTTTCCTATTTCAGCAAAAAAAGAAAAAAAAAATCCAAAACCCAGAGGTTGATACCCAAGATTCATGAGAAAATATCTATTTTCATTCGTTTTAAACCTCTTTTATCTCATAATTTCACAGTTAAAAAACTATGTTTCCAGCAAAAAGAGATTGCAAAATTCAAATCACAAGAGGTTGATACCCAGAGTTCATGAGAAAATATTCAATTTCATTCATGTTAAACCTATTTTATCTCAGAATTTCAAACTTAAAAAACTACGTTTCCTATTTCAGCAAAAAAAGAAAAAAAAATCCAAAACCCAGAGGTTGATACCCAAGATTCATGAGAAAATATCTATTTTCATTCGTTTTAAACCTCTTTTATCTCATAATTTCACAGTTAAAAAACTATGTTTCCAGCAAAAAGAGATTGCAAAATTCAAATCACAAGAGGTTGATACCCAGAGTTCATGAGAAAATATTCAATTTCATTCATGTTAAACCTATTTTATCTCAGAATTTCAAACTTAAAAAACTACGTTTCCTATTTCAGCAAAAAAAGAAAAAAAAATCCAAAACCCAGAGGTTGATACCCAAGATTCATGAGAAAACATCTATTTTCATTCGTTTTAAACCTCTTTTATCTCATAATTTCAAAGTTAAAAAACTATGTTTCCAGCAAAAAGAGATTGCAAAATTCAAATCACAAGAGGTTGGTACCCAGAGTTCATGAGAAAATATTCAATTTCATTCATCTTAAACCTATTTTATCTCAGAATTTCAAACTTAAAAAACTATGTTTCCTTTTTCAGCAAAAAGAGCTTACAAAACCCAAATCACAGAGGTTGGTACCCAAGATTCATGAGAAATGTAACGATCCAACTTTTCTACTAAGGTGGAATCATTACCATTTAAACAATATAGTTTTTTTTAAAAAAAAACAAGAAAATACTAAAATCTAATTAAACATTTTAAATATTTAGCTAAAATAATAGTAAAATATATATAAAGAGAAAAATGAAATAATTAATTAATAATCAAAATAGCTAGTAAAAATACTAGTTTGGGCCCCTTAAAAATATAAGAAATACTTAAAATAATTAAACCTGAGTTTTGAAATAAACCTCTGAAAATGTAATTACTAAAATATAAATGCACATGAAAACTGAACTATTCCCTATTGCAAACCATCGTCTTTTCTTATCATTCGTCAGCTTGCCCTTGCCTCTACCCTTACCTGAAAAATTGAACATTTAAAAGAGTGAGTATAAATTTATACTTAGTAAGAGACCTACTATTTGTCTCACTGTGTCTGTTAGCCTCTCGTTAGAGTCCTGTAATAAAGTACCACATACTATTGTGTTTTGGAACGCATACTATCCAGTGGTCCCACCGGGACACATTTGGACTCTTAGTGAACCCAAAGGAATCACTCTAAAGGAGAGTCGGGCTGTAAGTGATTTTGTCGAATCACATCTCAACTAGCCACACAGGCATACATAGATGGTGACCCCGATGGACCTCTCATATGGTACGACTCTAACAGGCAGACCTAACAGAACACTATAGCCTATACATGCTTATCATAACATCAACATCTTAGGTCAATCAGATATAACTAAAAAATAACATATTTAATCATATCATGCCCCAATGATACTGCATCTCAATTCATAAAATGGTTACCGAAGTAACCAAGTATATGGTTATCTTAAATAATCATGTTATATCTCTCTTAGTTATACCACTGAACAATACAGAACATACATGCAGCTTCAAAGTGGGTATACCAGGGAAAATCTCTTACCTGGAGATTTGCTAAAAAATAATAATTCCTTGGCTGACAGTCAGATTCTTCCAATACTCAACTCTAAACATGAACAAAATTAAAATCAATAATTTTGTCAACTATCACCCTACTGTTCAATTAGGCAACCCAACTTATCCAACTTACCCAAGATTAAGGTTGAGTCCAACACAACCTTAAATGGAAAAATTCCACAGCCTCAGCTTCTCAATTTATAGTTGAACCTTCAAGCAAACATAAATCAACTTATTCTAGATACCATTTCATTTACGACCCATAATATTTAATTTGGGTGTACTACAACCACCGAGAACTAAGCAAAACTCACCAAAGGGCTCAAATATGTTGCAACAGGTTAAAATTGAAGGTGGCTCGGCTAGCCAAGGCTTCGGCTTGGGTCTTGGCTCTCGTACGACTTACTCAAAAATGGCTCAATTGCGTGTGGCTCGTGAAGAATGAAGGATCAACTTAAGTTGGCTGGAAATCACATGTACGAATGGCAGATAATCTCAAATAAGGAGTGCGACTAAGCTATGCTGATCATTAACGGAAGGCAACGGAGTAGAGACGGCATGGCTCGGGTTGCGTTCCATAATGCATAACTGTTCGGATCGGTGACGGCAGCGTGCATTCTGATTGTTCTTTACTTGAGGGCGGGGTTAGGTCATGGCGTAGACTGAGTAGCAGCGTCGTCGGTGAGACCAAAACAGCAGCGACAAACGTGAAGAGGGGGCAGTGGTGATGTAGGGTTTTTCTTTAGAGAGAAAATGAATAGTAATCTTGGCACGCATTACGAGTGACTTTAAATATACAACAACAACAACAACAACAACAACAATATTATTATTATTATTTAATTTCCCCAAATAACTCCTCTTTTCCTTTTCCTCTTCCTATTCTGATTAATGTCCTTTCTCTCTCTTGATTAACCACCCATTCCATCACCTTTAATTTTTCTCCCTTTTCCCAAAAACATAATATACTTCTCTTAATAATTATATTATACCATGATATAATTATCCTTATTCCTCCATAACTTTATATAAACACATACAGTAACTACACATAATAATTATAACCTTGCAAATTTAATTCACCAACCAATCAATCCAAACATCAAAATTTTAATAATGGAATTCCAAATTTCAAAATTAAGCACATATTATTCCAAAACACTCAACTGCTACAATTCAAACAATTTCACACATAACACCCAAAATTCAATATAAAAAAAATTAAAGTTAACTTAATAGTTTTGGGGTGTTACAAGAAGATATTCATTTTCATTCATCTTAAACCTATTTTATCTTATAATTTCAAACTTAAAAAACTATGTTTCCTATTTCAGCAAAAAGAGATTGCAAACCCCAAATCACGGAGGTTGGTACCCATAATTCATGAGAAAATATACAATTTCATTCATTTTAATCCTATTTAAACTCTCATTCAACCTTCATTTCTTTTGCTCAATGTTAACGTTCCTTATACCCACAACATACTTATTTGGTGACAAGTTGAGAAAAACAACTTAATGTTCCACTACAAGAATATGAACTTTTCGCGACGCATAAAGCGACGTCGCGAAAAGTCAGCGTCGGGGTAAACCACCTTTGGCGACGTCGAGAGCAACACGCCGCCATAAATACCCTTTCGCGATGCACATCTACCTTATGTCGTGGTATAGTTAATAAATAAAATATGACGGGACCTTTCCGCGATGTGGTGAGGCGCTGCGTCGCAGAAAGGGG
>JBBPDI010000025.1:10785108-10803899 GCA_037974545.1 Cucumis variabilis | reverse complement strand
TTCTACCCTATTCAAGAAGTATAATTATTTAACAAATTTTCCAAGAATTATAATTAGTTATTGTTTTGAAATGAATATTTAAATTTAAATGACAGCATATTGTTGAAATAATACAAATAGAGAGACAAATTTTTCCTTCAATCCCTCAGTTATAAGATCCATAATATACTATTATGGCAAGCATATTCTACATCTTTACATCAAAATCATACTTAATTACAAAACAATAATTAAAAATTGAAAAACCTAGTTCTTTGGCATCCTCATGCTTATTTTTTGAAAATGACGCTTTTGATCGTTCTCTCTTCACTCTCTCACTTTTACATTCTTCATCCTTGTATCCTTATCAATTTCTATGCATCTTTTTTATTGGGTCGATTACTCGCTCCTAGGCATTGTAAAAATCTGATGAAGGTTCGTGGGCTTTTGTAGCCTTGACTCACAAATCTTCATTTAAACTTGTTGGAAGACTAATTTCTTCATACCCTTAACTTTTTGTTGTGACTTGAAAACATGAATAGAAAAGAAAAAAAATCAGATATTTATACCCAAAGATTTGAAAAGGAAAAGACTTTGAAAGGTTGAAATAAATACAAAATAGTTAATATGAGAGAAGGAAATGTGAATATGTGGGAGATAGAGGGATGAGAATGGTTTTAGAGAACTTTTAATGATATAATTAATTAGAGGCAAAAAGTTAAAAATATTAAGACCCAAATATTTATTAATAATTAATTTCAAAATAATAAATAAATAAATAACAAATTACAATAAAACCAAAATAGGAAACAAATAAATCTACTAAGGAGAAGGGCAAAATTGGAAACAAAAAGTGTCTACTCATCCATACTTTTATATATACTATTGACTAGTAAAAGACACGTGTATGGCATGTGTAGCTTTAGATTATAGTAAACATTGCACGTATATGTTTAGGTTGTGTTAAATTTAAAAGTAAGAAATTTAAAATGTAATAGAATTAGATTTACATAGATTGAAATATAAGAATTTAAATGTAAGACTTGCCTATATCAAAAAATGATTTCTTTATAAACAATATTTTTTTGTACAATTTGAATCTAACTTATTGTCACTTATGGGCTTGGTTCAAACTTTTGTTGTCTTCATTGAAATTTCTTGAGATAGTGCAACATAAAGTTGTCCATGAGAAAACACATTTTCAAGATGATATATTCCAACATTAAGAATTGTTTGTCTTTGTGCTTTGTTAATTGTCATTACAAAGCATAAATGATTGGAGAATTATTTTCTCTTGAACTAAAATGGATATCCATTGTCATTTGGTGAGCTTAATGGTATTCGTGGAAGAGAAGCTTGTTTTCCTGCATGATCACCTATTGCTTGATTCTCCATGATTTGTTGAAAGACTTAACTCTCTAATCAAACAGTAGGATTCAAATGTTGACATTTTTTAAGTCAATAGACTTCCAAATATAGAAGTTTTAGAGACACAAAAATGTTGGTAGAAAAAAAATCAAGGAAGCCTTTTATATAGTAGAAAAAAATGTTACAAAAACTTTTCAACTATTAGGTCTTTAAATATGTATTGTTAATTAGAATTAATAAGATATTTAATTTTTAATTAATTTCTAAAATGTAAATGAAAAACCATTTGCATTCCAACTTTTCACATACTCCATACCTTAATTCCACTAAACTTAAGTATAATTAATTAAAAAAGTAGTGGGTAAATGAAAAACCATTTGGATTCCAACTCTTCACATCATGCATAGTTTAATTTCACTAAAATTATGTAAAATTAATTCATAAAGTAGGGGGAGATGATGAGTCTTTTATAATTACTTATATTAAAAAATAAAATTGAAAATGAATTTAAGACCAAAGAGTGATTTGGAACATAGAACTAAACTCAAAGGTATAATGAAGAGAAAAAAAATTCTTCACATTGAGGTTTTTATATATACTATATACTATAGATTTATATTTATATAAGCTAGTAATAACACGTAAAATTTTTCATTTTATATTGGAACACACACATATATATATATACAATATCATTACACTTTAATTAAATATTACATTCATAATTCATAAATAAAATTAGCATGAGAATATTCCAATATTATTTTATTATCATTATTTCAAAATTGATCTTTACCTAATTTAATTAAATAGTAAATACAAAATTTTTAGGGGTATTTTAAAAAATATAACAAAATGTTAAAATATTTACACTCCATTGAACAATTTCAAATACAAAAAATGCCTCGTATTAATTGACATCCAGTGCATGTAATATATTTGGAAAACTATCGTTTAGATTTGACTATTCTTTTTTACACGATCATATAAATTTGATCATTTAGATTTAGCTACCCAAATTTAAATGATTTTGTCAAGATTCTTTGGTACATGATCGTTTAGATTTAATAGATTAAATTTGGGTAGCCAAATCTAAACGATTGTTTTTACTATTTTTTTGTATATGATCATTTATATTTGGTACACAATTGTTCAAATTTGATCGTTTAAATTTGGGTAGCCAAATCTCAAAGATTTTTTTCAAGATTTTTTGGTACACGATCGTTTAGATTTGGTACATGATTGTTTATATTTGGTACACGATTATTTAAATTTGGCTACCCAAATCTAAACGACTTTTTAAAGATTATTTGGTACACGATTTTTTAGATTTAATCGTTTAAATTTGGATTGCCAAATTTAAATGATTTTTTCAGTACTTTTTGGTACATCATTGTTTATATTTGGTATATGATTGTTTATATTTGGTACACGATCATTTATATTTGGTACACAATCGTTTAGATTTGATCGTTTAAATTTGGGTAGTCAAATTTCAACAATTCTTTTCAAGATTTCTTGGTACACGATCATTTAGATTTGATTTATTCTTTTTTTCTTCTTCTTTGCTATTTATTCATCTCCTCTTCCAAATTTTCTTATGTTTTTAAATGATGTTTTTATGTTTAAATCTCCTATTTTATCTTTATCATTTTTGGCATGATTTAAATATCATTTTCAATGATTAACATGATTGTTTATCATGGTCAACACGATTGTTAGATTTGAAGTTTTTCCACAATCATTTACATCAGACTACATGATCACTTACCATAATCACACGATCATTTAACCATAATCAACATGATTGCTTACCATAACCAACACGATCGTTTACCATGGTCTATCGATCATTAGATTTGAAGTTTTCAACTTTCATTTACATTGAACTACATGACTGCTTACCAAAATCAGTACGATCGTTTATCATAATTAGCATGATCGTTAACCATGGCTAACATCATTATTTACCATGGTCAACATGATCTTGCAAAGTATATTATTTCACTGTACAATCGTCTATCCTTGTAATATATCTTAAACAATCGTGTAGTTATGACAAGCAATTATGTAAACGAATCCGATGATCATTTAGATTATATTATATGATCGTTTATGTTTAAAGCTTTCTTGCCATTATTTAGATTTATTATTCGTAGATCATTCATTTAGATTGTAGTACATGATAGTTTAGAAGAAGATTACTCTCTGCGACTAAGGGGAGGCGTGCTGCTTAGACCCTCAACGCATACCACACCGCGTGATAAACGTTGAACGCCTAGTAAGCGAAGCAACTTTTATACTACAAGATTTAAACGTAGAATTTGAACTTAATAAAATGGGAAACTTCATTGATAAACGAATCACAAGAGTTCATTTGGCTTTTAGTGCATAATTCTTTTAAAAGAAATGAGATACAGACTCAAGATAGCGACTTGACTTCGCTCGCCTAGTTTCTACATAACATGCGAGATGACAATGGCCAATACCAAAATGATGTGATTAAGGAGACATAGTAGGAGTTCAAGGTAGCAAGTTCAACGTCCTATGTCCTTCGCTACCATGAGGGGGGGGGGATAAAACAAAACATTTAAGAGGTGAGACGAAAATGTCTAATGAGTGAAATCTCTTATCCAAATGTATTATAATCATATTTGTCCAAATCTCAATATAGACAATTGTCAAATTAGACAGCATAAATAACAAGCAATTTAATTCAAAAATCACTCTTTAATTTCATCACTACAAACCATCTCACGTCGCATGTCTCTCACATACCATTTAGTCATCTCCTAGAATCATTTCATAAATTGAATTAAGTCTTTGTACCCTTGCCCTGGCTCAAACGTTTACCATACTCTTTTGTCAAGTTGCAGCTATGCGGAGTAAACTCAACGCCGTTAGCAAGTTTCATCAATTCCACTACCTAAATGGGTCTTCCATTGCCAGATCACACAATAAGAAAAGGGCATCTCATATTAGATCATAGCAAGTATGAGGCATCCCATCCAATATTACATAACATGAACATGGCATTCTATTCCAGATCACACAACAAAAATAGAGTATCATATCGCAAGGGTGCAAAGAGTCACCTTATCACAAATCTTATCAAGTTTCACATACTCTTTAGAACTCAATCATTTTCTCTTTTCAAATAACAATAAGAACACCACAATATATTTAAATACACATGACATGTAATGCATAATCACAAGGTTCAAAAGAAATAATTTCAAATACATTTTGCTTCAAATTTACAAAACATTCTTTTACTTATAAAGGTCATTCACCATATGCATCTTTTAAATCATTTTGGCATCATTTCTAATGCATGGTATGATAATCTCATTTCAACACATAGTAAGTTCAATTCATTTATAAGTCCGATGCATTTTAGAATTGGAAAGCATAAGGGGAAACATATAGCCATAATCTCAATAGAAGTTTATTTAAGAATTCATTCAAACACACTTTAGAAATCCTTTTTACTTTAAAAACATTTACTAAGAAAAACTACTCACTATCACAATCAGCTAGGTTCTTCGTCTTGCCCTTAGCCCAAAGCTTTATTGCACTTTCTTCCAATAATTGTTGGATTCAAGTTGGCTTTGAATCTTCAACAACCTCATAATTATTCTAATTTTTCTCTTATCAAAGCTACGATCAAACAAACTTCAAGATGGTTGAATTTCCTCTAATTATAGCTCTTTTCCTGTGGAGTCTTCCCATGCTAAAATGATTAATTACTACTATCAATAGCAAGAAGAGACCTAATACTAAAATGCCACGTGTCTCTGCCTGTCCTTATCTTTGATTCAAATTGGGTGACAAGGTCAAATTATTTGTCGACTTCCTTACATGGGCAATAATGTCATTACTTTCTCGTGAAGTAGGCTTATATCGCAGTGAGGGTTCTTCACGTAGTCTCTTTATTGCATAGTACTTCTTATCACATTGACCATATTCATCACTTGTAATCTTATCATGTAAATTAGTTTGCAATTTGGGTCTTACAGTTACGTTAAGTGTTTTGGTGAGAAGTAGGTGTTCTACAATGAAAGAAGTTAAACGCTTTGTTAGGGTAGCATGCACTATAGAAAATCGAAGCATTCCCGACGGTTCAGGTTTTTTCATAAGAGGCCCTCAACCCACTCCCACTACCACTTCGAGAAGACGTCAACACTCTCAGAACTTGAAGTTGGATAGATATGTACAACAAAATGGGAATATTCCCATATCAATCGTCCTAGGAGGGGACAAGCCTATCTCACCACATTTTGTTCGGTTCAGCAACACCATCGGTGTGTTAACGCGAGACATATTTTCAATCTAAGCCCTCAAGTGAGCTGATGTACCTCCAGAGTACATCAAGGTTGTCAAGGGCGACTTACAGGTAAGTTTATAAATTACCTTACATATATGTTAAACCTACACATGTA
Source organism: Cucumis variabilis (assembly GCA_037974545.1). Taxonomy (NCBI): domain Eukaryota; kingdom Viridiplantae; phylum Streptophyta; class Magnoliopsida; order Cucurbitales; family Cucurbitaceae; genus Cucumis; species Cucumis variabilis. Next base: position 10,798,110 of record JBBPDI010000025.1, on the reverse strand, counting down.
GAAAACTAGTCCTTTTGGCTATTCTTTTGTAGCGCTAGCTCATGCTTGAATTTTCTGATTCAACACTTACTCGTTTTGTTGAGCATGAAATGCTCAACATGTGGAAGGAGTTCAAGAACGAAAACAACCAACATTTCAAGCGTTTCATCGACCCTAAAGAAGCACGTGCGAACCCACGATCGAGATTGATGAATGACGTGGAAGGTTAACACTTCCTCTGTGATTATTACATGACTCGACAATTTTAGGTGATTTATATCTTCTACTTTTACTTCACAGTACTTCATTTTTGTTGTTTGGATGTAACATTTTGATTGTTTGCATGTATAGGCAATCAAGGATTGACAAGGCTGCTAGAGCGAAGCAGCCTTACAACCACAAAAGTGGATCTAAGACATTCTTACAACGACAATACGAGCTCGCTGGAGAACGTAATCGCCCAATGGACAATGTCGAGCTTTTTAGAGAAACACACGCCAGTAGGCTGGCGAGTTCATTTCACAGGTGACAATGGATGTGTGTGTAAGTTTATGAATTTTTTTTTGTGTACTTTCTCCTTTTAATTCTCATCTCACAACTTAAAAATTTTATGGTGCTGAATCAAATGTTTGAACTCTTGTCCCAACCCATCCCAGAAGGTTCTCAACCACTCTCTAGGGGAGAGATATGCGAGATAATTTTGGATAGGAGACCGGGCTGCACAATAGGTCTTGGTTGGGGTCCCAAGTCCAAGTCTCGAAAGAGTTTTGCTTCTAGTTCTTCCTCTTCATATGACCAAGAGAAGCACTCTAAAGAGGTTAGCGGACTAATGGCTAACCTTGAAAATACTAGCCGCTTAATTGAAGAATGAATAAGGTCAGAGGAGCATGATCGAAAAATGGAAGAGATTACTGGAAAAATGGAAGAAAGTGCTCGAAAAATGGAATAGAGTGCTTGAAAAATGGAAGATAATGCGCGACAAATGGAAGAGACGAGAAAGATGATTGAGGAAATAAGACGGACATAGAGAGGACCGTGAATAGTTGGGGTACATATTTTTTAACTTTTAATTTATTTAATTTCTCATCTATAATATATTTCTAGCTTTACTTTTATGTCATTTGTAGGTTTGAGATTCTTTGAATTTTTCGTATGTAGTTATGTTTTAGGAGATAGTGTAATCAACAAGACACATACGATAATTAAACAAAACACTTTAGTAGATAGATAGTAGCAATTTAGGATTCGAGGACACGGTCTCTACCTGTAAAGTGGAAAAACATTTTGAAGAGTGTGATCTAAAACGAGTCTAGTGAGTGATAGTTTCTAAATAATGTTCTTTTTTTTTTCAATCTAAAAGAGAAATTGCACCCATCAAACATTTAAAATTCAAAAAAATAAAGTAAGTCGATTAAAATCCATTACCTTAACGCTCGGGGTGTTACACGTTGATTGCTTAAGTCATTTCCCCCTCGTGGTGTTTGTTAGGTTTTATGTTCTAAAACTCGTAGATAGTAAATGTAATTCGTTGACTGTTATTAATAAAGTGTTACCATATTATGATTTCAATAAGCGTTATTAATTATATTATTAGTTTTGTCTTCATAATCCAAATCTAATAAAGTAACATTCTAAGTTGTTTGATGAGTCTTAAACAGTATGTAAAGACATATAGAGATCAATGTTTGAGATATAACTTAAAGGGTCTATAGTATAAGGATAAGGTTTGGTAACAATATGGATACGATTCACTTTGTATTTGATATAAATCGAACCACAAAATAATAACTATTTTTTTAGAACTCCGTTAAGTTTAACAATAAATCAATGAGTAATTTAGAAACTAGTTGTCATCTAAAACTTGCATACTATGTTTGGATTCAACAACATCTTTGGAATGTAAGAGTTCATGTCAATCGCAATTTATATTTGAAAACATTACTAACACATAATTCATAAAACAATCATATTAGAAATTTTCATACTAGAAACAATCATACTATGTGTATAATAAAAATACTTGAAAATAAGGCACTCACTATCAGTTACTCGATCCCCAGGGATTATACACTTCCCCACTTTAATTTGGCTCAAGTTGTGTCAAAATGCCTACTTTTGAGCTTTTGAATGGCTGGATAGCAACTCAAACTCTTTTAAAATGCAAATCTACAAGTCTAAGATCCAATTATCGACAGCAAGATCGAGTGAGAGGAATTGGTGCAACTAAAATTTATTCCAAAACCAACTTGCCAGCAGCCTGATTTGTTATAGGAGCAAGGGAGGAACGACATAGCTTAGACAAAACCAAGCCAAGGCAGCATGTGGCGGAGGATCACTAGCGAGTCAAGTGGCACCCAAGGTGGATATCAACACCACCGCTGATGCTGTCGTGATGCCAGTGCGCGCACCAAACTATTCCAAACTCTGCTACTTGCAAACTAAACACATAAATCATATTCTATTGACGTGATCCATCCTTGCTTGAGAATATCACAACATTAATCTCTAAAAACTTGATGCAAATTCAAAGATGAAAATTTTTAGGAAGAATTTAGTTTTCATATGGATTAATTTTTTTTCAATACATTAGGGTAATAAGTTCTTGTTTGGCTAATTGGTTGTGTTTTGCATTGCTTCACAATTGTTGAATTTAATTCCATGACTGATAATCAACCTAGTGTCATTATTCCTATTTTTATCGATTGAGAGAAGTCTTAATCAATCTTGTGTTCCAATTAACTAAAAAAATTACTTTTACTTTGCAATTAACATTTTCTTTGATATGAAAAAAAAAACTCTCTTTAATATCGAGTTCTTGAAATTTGACAAAAGTTATTTTAGCAAGATTCCTTGTGGTTTGATCCCAAAACTTATCATGATAACTACATCTTTATAGTGAATAATATATGGTTTGGGGTTATAAAATATATTTTTTTAAGCGAACATAGGTTTATCGACTCTTATAGTCTTAAACCTTAACAACCTGCTTGACTAAGAGAGCTTTGTTAAAAGGCACCAAGCCTCGAAAGTTTAATACACCCTCTTTCTTTAGCTGATATAGTTTACCCCAAGAAGCAGAATTAATCTTCCTTTTTTCATTGTTTGTACCTGTCACACCCCAATTAGAGCACTTGCTTGCTAGCCCCGAGACGTGGCATGATGTCAGTCAAAGTTGTTTGCCTTTGGAAACAACCTCAACTGACACATGACATGAAAACGTGAAACAATCAATATTGGAAGTTTTTTTTAACTTGAAATACTTTAAAAACGTAGTGTAACCCATTTGAAATCTTTATAAAGTGTATTATGGATAACAAGCAAAACATGAATATAAGTATTTGAACAATCACATTATTAATTTGAAACAAATAACGTCCTTGCATAGTGAAACTAAGTTAATTGGCCTGACAGCAGTAGGTTCAGCATATGGAAACCCACAATCTATACCTGGAAAGTGGGAAACATTTGAAAGAGTAAGTCAAAAGATTTAATGAGAAACGGTTTTATAAAACAAGTTTTTATAAACATTTTAGTATAAAATTGAAGCTTAAATACATTTATCAGTAAACAGTCATAACATGAAACTTGAAACATTTGCATAGCTTTTCAAAGACTATCCTCCATAGCCACATGCAGTATTTATCCCTTTGTCTGAAGAGGAAACAGTCGATGGGTAACCAACCTTCCTCCTTTAAGGCATAAAAATATACCCTTCCTGATAGCCCATAGTTAAAAATAGGTTCGTCAACTGTACCATTAGTATGGAGTTAACCACATGCATACAATAGGTCTCATGATATATTCAGGCATGCATAAAAACATTTGAAAATATCAAATATTTTCTTGATAGCTTTGAAACATTTCCTTGAAATTATGAAATCATAATGTAGCTTGGAAATATCATTTTTATAAATATTTATCAATAGCATGACTTGTATAAGAATTAGGATCATGTTTCGCAAATAGTTTTACGAGCTCTTAATTGTAAAACCCAAAAACATGTTTAACAATAACATTTAGAAATTAATGTGTTACTCACTGTCACTTGAATGTAGGCTTGGTCTTGGGATTCCTCTCAAGCATCCTTGATCTGAAAAATTCTTAATTTATCCTTAATTAATTATTTAAATATCAAAATATCTATATTTTCCTTCAAATTCCCAAAAATATCAAGGCTAGACACGCACGCATGGCCTAGGGCCTGCCACGTGCTAACCTCACTGAGGTGGGGTGTGTGATGCATGATAATCTCACAATAAGGTTGCCACGCACGTGCTTGCCACCTACCTAGTGCCCCTCGTGTATTTGGCATGCATAGGTGCTCTCCGCACATCGTGTGCCGCTCTAACCTTTTTAGGTAGGGTCATTCGCGTAGCCTGAGCTCATGCCTTGTCGCTCGACTATACCATGGCTTTTTCATATGCGTGTAACCTGACCCAAAATAAGCTCTTTGATCAAAACGCACGCCCATCTCGCCCATACATTCATGACTCACGACCGCTACCAAGACACTGTCTTACTTCTAGATACATTACCCATCTTTGAAAACTCATAACTTAAAAAGAATAACTCTTTTGATAAAACTTCCTTCTATAAAATTGTTTTAAATTGTCTTAATTTTCCTACCTCAAATTTGTGAAGGAAAATTCCAAGTAATGAGTCTTATAGTCCTTTTGAAGTGCACCTTGCTTAGATTCACTCAAGAAATGACCTTCTCACCTTCCCTTGATTACAATGCAAACCTCCTTGAATCCAAAATGCACAATAGTCATCTTTCACAAACTAAACTCAATTTCTGAACTTTTAAGACCAATTTAAGTAATTTTGCATGGGTAAGTTGTGAGAAATTGATTGCTGAAGTTGGCCTACTTATAGAGTTCCTTGCATGAGATTAAGGTGACACTTAATCTTTGATTAGACTCACCTCTTAAACATGTACTTATACCTCAACAACTCCTCCACATCCTCCTTGGTCACAAAATGCATGATGACATGGTTAATCACCAGGATTTACTTTTAATCAAAATCCTTAAACATGCCACATTAATGTCTTAAACGCATGGTTAACCTCCATGGACTTGCCGCAAAACCCTTGGCCACCTTGCTTCCTCACATAACCAAGCCTTCCTCTCCTAGCTAACCTTTTAATCGCCTAGCCAAACGCCTAGTAAGCCTTCTTTCCATGACATGCCCATGTCTTCCTCGTATGACAACCTCTAAACACTTGGTCGCAAGCCTTCCTCGCCTAGCACCCTTCCTTGCATGGACAAGCCCTCCTAGGCCATAATAACCTTCAATCCCTTCTCGTCTAGCCGTCCAAACGCCTTGGCATCATCGTTAAAGGTCAATTTCCTTACTTGACCAAAATGTCAAGATAACCTCTTTTCTTTCCTTGCTGCCAACAAGTACCATTTCTCACCCACACAACCTGTTTAGAGGTTCTTCTCCTCTTGGCCGCCCAACAAAACCTCTAAATGCCTCATTTTGACACTTAGCTAATTTTTCCAACTTTTCTCTTTTTCTCAAACCTAAACTTAAATTTCAGGTATTTTTTATCTTTTTTTTCATAAATTTCATTTTCTCTTGACCTTAACTAAGCTTAACAATTCCAAAGGATAAAGAAATTTTAGGTTTCACAGTACCCCACTAAAATCTGGCAAAAAGCCTCATCACTTCCTTACAAAAGCCTTTATGTAGATGGAAATGGCTCATGGGAGACGTTAAAATTTCTTCACCAATATTGTTGATGAAAACTTCTTTACCTACACACACACAAAAAAAATGAGCTTTTTATCCCAGACCCTTTCTTTAAAGAACCTACAAACTGCATTTTTGTTTTGGGGAAACCAAACAACATCCAGATAAAGCCTAAATGAAGCTACTACATTGACTTTCAGAATGTTTTTCAGAAAGTTTTGACAATCTAGATCAGTATTAGTAAAAAAAAAATCAAGTTGGATTTTAAGAAATTTACCTTTTGGCCGAAAACTAAGGGAGACTGTGAAGAATTTATTCCACAATTGCTCATTTGTGTATACATCATGTTTTTTCTTTTGTTAATTTAACAATTACGTTTTAATTGTATATGACTAAGCGAGGTGACAAGACTAAGCCTACATGATAAAAGGGGTAGACGACGTTAATCTTTTTCGTTGTGTAACTCTATTGATAGATTGTGTTATGTTCAAGTTTTCCTCTCTCATGCCAAAGTGTAAGCAAAAAGAGAGGTTTCCTGAGTAAGCTAGGATCGAACACATGAATTTCTAAGTAACACTGGATCATAATGCCTATTAGAGACTCAACGATATCTATATAGTAATTAAGTATTCATAGTTTCAAGTATTTATTATTTTATTATGTACACTATTAGTGTGTAGTGAAAAGGGATATGGTGGTGGAAGATTGTGAATGTTATCAAAGTAATTCTGGTTAAGAACCGAAAGCATCGAAGGAAAGCTCTCTATATTACTACGTGCTAAAAAGAGAAGATTTAAGTTCATGAGACGATACAAATTATTTAATCAATTCAAAAATTAAGGCAGTCAACCTCTGTCACACCTCATTCTAGGTCTTTCCTTCTAACCTACATCATGACATGAAAACACTTTTTGAAAATAATCCTTTTCAACTTTAACTTTTATAGAACAAGTATTATAAAATTCTACAGAAATTTTGACAGCACCCCCTCTAAAAAGTATGGGTTAGCCACATCTGAAAAGATGTGAAAATTACACTTCTAGACGCTCATCCAAACTATTTTAGAGTTCCAAACAGAGTTTATATCCAAAATAGATATTAGTTACAAAATGATTATAGTCCAATGAGGGATTTCTCAAAATACATGCCCATAGCATGACTCTCACTACTTCTAACCACCCTATATTGCAATACAAAACTTAAGTATATACATACAGAAGAATGAAAGTCTACAATCAATGATGGAGAACTCAACCAATGCTTGGTCCTTAACTGCTACTTGGGGGGAAGACAACATTGAAAACGTAAGCTAAAACTCAGTGAGTGACAAATTAACCACTACTTTGTTGCAAACCCTTGTTTTGCACAGCCTCCCTTCCCAACTCAATTAAATTTCTTTTACACTATTTATATTTTGATTCTGAGCTCTCATTTTGATTGTGAGATTTTAAACAACTTCAATTGAAGTTTTGGATTATGATTTATAAGGGTAGTTATGGTGTTTTTTTTTTTTTGGCTCACTGATGAATTTTGTTTCCAAATAGCATTGAGTACTCTATAATTACTAAAAGTTCTTAATAAGATGGAGATTATTTTGGACATGATTGTTAGCTTGTGATGTAGCCTAAGAGGTTCGTTGAAATTCAAATTGAAGGCTCAAGGATTAAATGCTTGTTCGTACTTGTTTTATGAGTCCTTTTAACCATTTTTTATTTTCTTCTTTTTCTTCTTTTTTATTTTTTATTTTTTATTTTTTATTTTTTATTTTATTGTTTTGTTAGGCTTTGAACCCTTGTACGCTTTCCTGCCCAAAGGTTTGTCCACAATTAATGCAAGACAACTACATGAAATTAATGTTGCAAATTAGAAGAAAATAAGAAAAGTGGAGAAAATAAACAGTACGATGAAATCGAAAGGCAATCCAAATCGTCTCCATGGTAGAACTCTAGAGTTCACCAGTCCGAATCCCCAAAACATAATTTCTTACTGCTAAAATTCCAAAAAATTTCATTGTTTTTTAAGAGAAAAATCGAAGGAAATTTATTTTTCTTCCGAATAAATTGTGTCCAAAAACCATTTTGCAATTTTAGCAAATAGCCTAAAGTTTTACTCAAATACCATAAAACTATCTTTTCAAGGATAACTTACTCAAAGAAAAGTACAGAGAGTAAAGATTAGATCCATAAATACCTGAGAGACCACCACAGACGATGAAGGTAGGAGATGGTCAGCGGTCTGAAGAGTGAGAGGATAGTGAGTGAGAGAGGGCACGACAACTGCGGATGGCAGAGGGTTTTGATATGAGTGAGACAATTATGAAAAAAAGAACATTGCGAAGAAGCATCAGATAGGGAAGCCTTCACTGTGGGAAAAATTGCACGGAGGAGCATTCACTGCGATAAGCACCTTAAGCTATCACCGAGCGGAGGAGCCTGGTGGAGAAGGGGAAAAAAAGACCACCGTGGGGAATTGACGACATATGGTGGAGAAGGGAAATCGTGCAATTGGAAGGGGAAGAAAAAAGAAAGAAGAAGGGTTTTTTTTCGTGAAATTGGGGGAAATGAAAAATTGGGGAAAAAAAAGGAAAAATTCTTTTTTTTAGAAGACTGACAAGAGAAAAGTGGTTTTCACGTTAAAGCAAAGTTTCCCCTATTTTTTTTGTTCTTTTTCTTTTAATTTAAAATAAATATTTTTTTATTATTTATATTTCATGACAGTTAAAAAAAACTGTCATAAATTCTCAAAATCAAAAAAATTTTGTGTTTTTTTCCTGGCAAAACTGCGGATTTTGGCATTTATGACAGTTTTTTCTTTCCTCAATTCAATATGGGATGTATACAACTGTCATAGTATGTCATTTTTCTTATAGTGTTGCCTTCTTTATTTTATCGACTCATTTTGTGTCAACTATTCTTGTTTGATTAACTGTGATTTTCTTTCTTATGCATGATCTATTACTTTTTTCAACATTATTTTGAAAATTGGTTATTAAGATTGAGAATATATTAAAATAGTAAAAATCACTTTTAATCATTTTAGAATATATTTTTAATATTTCAAAATCAAATTATCATTTGATTTAACCTTTTGAACACGCTTTTTATATCATTTAAATTGATTTTGAGTCATTAAAATCAGGAACTTTTTTAAGAAACATAACAAATCAGTAAAATATGTACAATGTATATAACAATTCTAAAAACGAAAAAAAAGTTCATAGGCTTATAATGGAAAATACTAAAAATGTCCCAATCAATATGTGATTAATCGACCACATGTGTGTGCCAGCAATCTTCGTCTAAACGATCGTGTACTACAGTCTAAACGAATGATCTACTATTGGTTAGTTCATGATACACAATCGTTTAATTTTTTTTAAACGATGGGAAAAAAAGATTCAAATTTAAACAATCATATTGACCATGGCAAATGATCATGTTAATTATGAAAAATGACCGTACGTGTTGATTACGATAAATAATCGGTAGTCCAATGTAAATGGTCGTTAGAAACTTTAAATCAAATGGTCATGTTAATCATGCTAAACGATCGTATTAACTATGGTAAGTGATCGTTTAGATCAGCTCAACACGATCGTGTAGTTTGTTTTAAATGATGGAAAAAATGATTCAAATTTAAATTGTTGTGTTGACTGTGGTAAACAATCTTTTAAATCGTGTCAAAATGATATTTAAAAGATCTTGATATTCCCGAATATGAGGATGATGAAATAGCTTTAAAGAATCTTTTCGATAGTGGTAAAGATGAAATAGGAGATTTAAACAAAAGAATAAATCGTTTAAAATAAAAGAAAGAAAATCTAGAAGCAGAGATGAATAAATGGCAAAGTAGAAGAAGAAAGAGAAGATGAATAAATCGCAAAGTAAAAGCAGAAAGAGAAGATGAATAAATCGCAAAGTAGAAGAAGAGAGAGAAGATGAATAAATCGCAAAGTAGAAGAAGAAAGAGAAGTAACAAATCGTCTGCAATATTTAAGGAAAAATCTGAAAATTATGAAAATATTTTACTGGCTACTTAGGTTTGGTTTTTTGTTCCATAGGCTGTTAATATTTTAGGTTTTTTTTTACCTAAATTATTCTTAAAGTTAAACATTTTCAACGTTTAACTTATTTTCAAATTTAAAATTGATTTTAATCATATGTGTGTAAGGGTTTTAATAAGGTATTTAAAAAAAACAAAAACAATAATTTTAATGATTACGTTATAAGATATGGATAATTATAATTGGTGGCAATTTTAAGAATAATAATTAAGTATATAACAACATTTAAAAAAATTATAAATATAACAAAATATATTCGTGATAAATTCTATCGATGATAGACTCTTATGGTTTATCAACGATAGACTAATATTTGTAACATATAGTCTATCAATGATAAGTTTCTATCATTGATAGACTTTGACAAATTTTACTAAATGTTGTTTATATACTTAATTATTTTGAATATAATTATTAGATCTCTAACTATTCAATTTTTAAACTCTAATTTGAGTTCACCTTTTCTTTTAAGTATCTTTTATGGCTCCAAACCGTATGATTATTAGAGATATCAGTTTTCAATTTTAATTTTAGTTTCTAACACAACCATACTCATTTTTATTCCTTTGGATAGGGGTCATCGGATATTGTACATTGCATGTAAATACACACATTTTTTAGACTCGCTACACCCTATATTTTGGATGATCTGGAGTATATTGTAAATGTAGGTTTGTAAAATATTGTATAATATAGTTAAATTCTCAATTCATTAGCATTTATTTAAGGCAAAGAAAATATATATTGCTCAAAGTATCCCTCGAACATAAAAACATATCCATACTACATCAGTTACTGCAAAGGTATATAAAATTGAGTTATAATCAATGAGCTACTATTGCTTTTACTCCTATCAATTCCCTTGTATGTCACTGTTATAAATTTTTAAATTATTGTGAACATAGTATGGATGTAATTTTTTGTTATATTTGTTATTAATTTTCTTGATGTAGTTTAATATTAAGAACCCTTTTACCAAAGAAGAACTCGATGAGGTTTACACTTCCTCAAATTGCATGCATGGTGCTACAACATGCATTTGTTGGAAAGTTTTCATGAAAGTTTGGTTGATCATAGGCATTGAGTAATTTTGAAACATATTGTGTAGCATTGTCTTATTGTCAAGCTATTGATGAGTACTTTTGAAATTTTGGTAAATCTTAGTTTTTTTTTTTTAAGGTTTAAAACATATTGTGTATGTAATTATTGAGAGTCAATGGTGAACTGATGATGAATATTTTAAAATGATATGACAAATTGTGTTCGCCAGAAGTTTGTCTCTAGTTTGCTGAATACTTTGGTGTAAATTAATTGATACAATGAGCTGAGAATTATTAGTATTGTAAAATTGATTATGCAGTTTTGGGTTCCATATTTTGATAATATAATTGCTACAGGTTAGAGTAGATATGATATCTCTTATAAATTGAGATTAAAACCGAATCTAAATTAATCTAATTGCATCTAATCCTATTAGAAATTAACATGCATTAAACATCTTAATTAAACTAAATTAGGGTTTAGATGGAAACTTATCATTGTAGCTCTCGAATGCTTGTAGTCTTCTCATGAACTCAGATTTGAACTACCACTGGTGTTGACTCGCTATTCTTCGGACATAGAACAGGGTTATGGGACCCGATATGAGTTTATTTTAGAGAGAGAAAAGACGAAAAATTTTCGTATAACACATTCCGTGATAGTTATTTGATGCCATAGAAAAACCATAAAATAATTTTTATTTTTTATTTGAAAAAAATAAATAAAGATTAGAAATTTAGTAAATTTCCTCAAATTGTAAACCCTTCCTATTTCCCCCAATTCTCCCGCGAAGCATCCATCTCCAATCTCACCGTCTTTCGGCCCCGTCACCATCCACCCCTGCTCGTGGCCGTCTGTTCACTCCGGCATGGCCGTCTATTCGCTTCGACGTGCCCATCTATTCACTCTAGCGCTGCCATTAACGAACGACGAAACCCCTGCAATCTCCGAACCTTTTCAACTCGTTCTCGTCGTCTGCAGCACTGCCATTCGTGCCCGTCGTCATATGTTCACTCCGGTGCTGCCATTAACGAACGACGAAACCCCCGTAATCTCCGAACCTTTTCAATTCGTTCCCGTCTTCTCCGACGTTGCCATTCGTGCCCATCGTCACCTTCTCCTGGTAAGCTTCTATTCTTTCTCTCTTTGTCTCTCTCTGTAATGGTTTGCTTCTATATTGGAATATTTTTAGTGATGGGTTTATTTTATGTATATATTCTATAACTATCAATACTTGTCAACCTGTTAATTTTTAGTCACATTCAAATTTACAAATTTTACATAATTTTAATTTTATATTTATTACATATTTATATTTTTAATTTGGAGTTTAACTTATTGCTCGTGTGTATTCGTTCTAGTTTCAAATTACTTCATGGTTGTTGATGTCTACTCAGTAACATATGATTGTTATCAGCCCTACATTATGCTAGTTAAATTTAGTTCTAAAATGGTTTAAACAAATATTATCAGCCCTGCACTATGCTACACTTTCTTACTTAGTCAAAAGCAAGGGCTGTCAAGAGCATTACATTACCTTAATTCAGGTTTGTGCTACATTGAGGAATTCTTCCAATTAATCTTGCTATTTTCTTTCTTATTTTATTTTTAGAAACTAATATGACTTCAGTTTGGGTTGTCCTTGTCCATTATTTATCCAAATTTCATGACTTGATCTCAAGAATTATTGGCAAAATCTTAAAGCTCATTATTTACAAGTTTTTTCATTCTTTAATTTATCATCTCAATCCCAACCTTAGTATCAGGTTTTTGTTTTTCTTTTTTTTACTTTTACTGTTTTTGATAAAAAAAAAATAATGATGGGAGCTTCAAATGTTTTGTATTTTTATGTTCTAGCTGTAATTGCAATATTCACAACTTTTTATATGAACCATCGAGTCCCTAAAGATATGGGCATAAAAATTATCCGACTGGGTCTACCTAAAGCTAGTGTTCTATCCTTGCAGATATAAATAAATCTGTATGGGGATTTTCTTTGAATTTCACTAAATTTATAGTCTACTTAATATTCCATTTAGCGATGTAGGATACAATACTCGGTATGGATTGTAGTCAATATTTTCTTGAAATTAAACAAGGGATTTTTTTTTCTTTGAACAGATTGTTAAAGTAGGCATCTCAGCTAGAGCATTTTCTTCCTTGATAAAATGACTTAATAGAGTTTAAGGCATACAATTTCAGGTGGTTCGCCTTAGTGAGGT
>JBBPDI010000025.1:10763419-10775224 GCA_037974545.1 Cucumis variabilis | reverse complement strand
AGAATGGAAATTGTTCAAGGAGAAGATAGTTAGGATGAGGTGTAAGCCAACTCGTTAAATACATACTTAACTGGATTCTTTTTTGTGTATATAGTATCCCAACATTATCTTTCTTCTTTTCTTCAACCATTCCAACTTGATTTGAGTAGCTTTTTGCAGTTGAAGATGGTGGTAAATGAATAGATCTTAATTAAAGACAGTCTTTAATGTCATTTGTTGGTAAACTCAACTTCGTTTTTTTAATCTATACTTTAACCTAATTCAAAGATTTCACAAATCTATATTCTACAAACTCTAGCTTATTACAACCATGAGCCTAATATCCCTGGCTCATGCTATTGATGATTGTATTATTGGTTTTTTCTGGAATGGAAATTGATATTAGATGTTTCTTTTGGATAGAGGAAAAGTTGGAAGAGTTTTTAATAATCTGTGTTATAAATTCACAGAAACACCTGAGATTATCGCTCCAGAAGAGTATGCAGAGGTGTAGAACAAATTAGTCGATATATACTCATTTGGAATGTGCATTCTGGAGATGATAACTTTCGAATATCTGTACAGCGAATGCACACGTCCCACTCAAATCTATAAGAAAGTCATATCTATTAGAAGATTACTCACACTATTAGCATGTTTTGTTTGTGTTCGTATGCTCAAGATTAAGTAACATTTATTGTCTCCTACTCTTTCTTCTCTCTTTTTTTTCTGCATTAAGAAAGTGTCTACATTGTCATTTCTTTCCATATCTGATTGATTGACAAGCAAAAGCTATTGGATAATATTTTGGAAACTACTCTAGAGTTGGTAGAACATTCCAATTATGTTCCTTGTGATGATGATTCCAAATCGAACGAAGGTGGAATTCGTTTGTTTAAAAATTCTCAAGTGGGGGTTTGGTGTAGAGATTCAGACTCAGTGAACAATGTTGTATATGTCTATTTCTAATTCTACGTGGTGAATCATTTATCATGATCATTGCATGCGAGATGCTTACTATGTCTCTCGTCATCGCATAATTACTAAGTCCTCGTTGAGTACAAGTTTTTCTATTGCTTTCCCAAGTATAAGCTCTCAGCGCCAAATACCCACACTTGTTCTCCTTTCAAGACATAAGTGATGGAAGTTATCTTACCAAGGTGGAGTTTGTCTCTAAACTCCTCATTGCGCTCGATAGCTATATCCTTGCTACTTGCTCTCTCGATACACTGGCCAAATGATAATTATAGCTCAACTAACGCGATAAGCTTTATAAGCTAAGCTTTTTATCAAGAACTTATTACAGACATAAACTACACAAAACATATTGATAGATGAACAATAAAGGAATGTTGAATTGAAAAGGTATAAATAAAAAATATATTAAAGAATGTAGGTACTAAGCCATTGTACAATATGAACATATACATCGCAAAGAAAAATACAAACGAAAAGTAAAATAAATGACTTTACAACTTAGGGGAAAGGAAGGATGAAATCTTCTCTACTCTAACTCTAAGCTTTCACTTACAGACTAACAGAAGAATAAGAAGAAATGCTTTTACAAATAGCAAAAAGACTATTCCTTTCCACCCCTCTCTAGGGTTTGGCCCATTAAGGGTCTTCTTGTCTTGGTAGAGGTGGAGTCTTCTTATAAGCAATTTTTGGTGGAAAACTTCAATCATTCTGAACATGTTAGCGTCGATTGCAGCCTTGTCAAGTCACATCAACTCCAACTACCATTCTTGTTTTCTAGCGAACCTTTCTCGCTTGATGACATAGTTCCTCGCCTAGAAATTGTACTTGCCAGATGGGTTCTTCTCGTGTAGCCTTTGTGCGAGTTCCTCTACGATTCACTAGTTTCTTTTTTTGTTCGTAATCATGTGCTAAAACACTGAAAACATGGTAAAACAGACAATGGAGACTTATGTAAAGTGTATTTCCAAATAGTTATGAATTTACAATAAAAGGTACACGTTTTGACACACCTACTACGCATTTTGGTTCCATTATTTTACATAAAAGGCTATGATAATTTGTATTACTACAAGTTATTAAGGTTGTGTTTGATCACATAGATAATTACTTTAACTACGTTTTCTTATTTGAAGATGCCAGAAGACAGACTTAGTGATATTTTGATGCTTATACTTGATGACTCCCGATACTATATATCTTAATGCTTACATGAATATGAACTATTATAAATGAATCTTTGAAAACAAGTTACAACTTCTCAAAGGGTACATTGCTTGTTTTCATTTCATTCTTAGGTTCTCTCAAGTATTATATTCACGTATCACTGTTAATAACTCTAAAAATACCAACTACTGAATGGCAGAACATGATTATGCAATAAAATGTGCATTCCTACCCATGCATTACTACTCATGATAATAAAACACTGTCGTGCAAACTCTTATCTCTATCGCACAAGTATAAGCGATAAGAGGTTACCTGGTAAGTCCACGATTGAACTCAGGGAATTTTAACTTCTTAATTTATCTAATTGTGTGCAAAACCATGCAGTATAGGTTGTACAATAAAACATATGAACATTATATGAATTATCCTAGCTATTTACACTACAGTGCTTGACGATGCAAGGTGAACATGGTAATGTGATGCGGTGAAAGATGATCTCATTATAGACAAGGCGGGGAAAGAAGATTGAATTACTAGGTAGATTAACTGATGCTTCAATACTTAGAGGTGACATAAACATCTATTAACCACGAATTAATAAGGGCATTTTTTTAGTGCGATACCATACTTGCTCGCCCTTTAGGATGAAAATACACAGATTAAACGACATGTTTTATCTAATCATCGTGAATGTAGTAACAATGGCTAATCCTCAATTAAGGTACACACCTCTTAGTGCTTTTTTCCACATACATTGACCTCTCAGTAATGTGTGAAGAAGATGATCTTAACAACAAGAATGCATTGCTGCATTCTTCTTTCGAATGAACTAGGTTAAGATGCTCACACTTAACTGAACAAAACTCTTACTACACGCAATATAACTTTCTAAGTATTGAATACATCATTCATTACCGTGTAGCTATTCAATCATACATATATGGAAGAGATAAGAAAAATGGAAGAATGGAAGAAGAAATGCATTACTTTCATACATTATATCTTAGACCTTTCGACCATAACATCCTGTTTACAAAACATCACAATATAAAAATGGAAATACAATAGAGATGTAACGCCACAAAGTTTGATATCTTCTCTTTTGCTTTGATTTTTGCCTATGTGTAAGAGGGATTAATGGAAGTGGTGAATCTCTCTCTCTCTCTCTTTTGCTTTAGGTTCTCACCTAAGACTCAAGGTAATGGAGAGGAAATGGAGAATGTGAGGAACTTGCTTTTCTGGCCAAAGTGTGCACACCCTTTTAAGGAGTATTTATATACACAAAGTGGTGTTAACATGTCGACACACACCATTAAGACTTCTGAAAAGTTGTAGCTATACTGTGCAACCTGTCCCAATTGTCCTTTTCTGACATTCCCGCCAATCTCTTTTGTTTGCTAGCGACTTGATCGCCTAACATCTACTTCCTTGCATTGAAGAGGTTGGTAGGATTACTTTGCGTACAATGTACTACCTCGTCGAGCCTCACTCTTCTTCGTCTAAAATTCTGCGATAAAAGCATTGAAACATAGTAAAACAGGAACAAAGTTCTTTTGCAATAAACTTTTCACAAAGTAATTAAATCGCTTACTTTTTCTTTATATTTACTCCTATTTTCATGCGATGAGACCTCATTATTTTACTTAAAAGACTATAATAACTTGTATTTCTACAAGTTATCATACATCTATTCTCCCTATCCTTCATGTTTCCCAACTTAAACGGGGCTTGAGAGTTTGGTGTAGCATTACGATGAGCAATTAGATATTGTTTAATTATTAGTACTTAATTTTAGTTATTGTTTTGTGAATGATATCTTCCTTCCATAATTCTCCTCATAACTTGAAAGTTAGATTGGTTTAATTCTAGAAATTTAATAAATGTTGGTTGTCTAAGATATATGATTCTAAGTCTTCTATGCTTTGGTAGTTTGGTAGTTTGTGTAAGTTAAATATAAGTTTTATACTTTGTTAAATATAAGTTTTATACTTTGTTTAATTTTTTATATGTTTAATTTATTTTTAATTATCTATTATTTTATGTACTTAAGTGTGTATATCTTCCTTGCAGATACTTTTTGGACAATAAATCTATGATTGGACAACAACTCTATAATCCTTCATAATAGAGAACAACTCCCTTGTTTGTTAGATTTTGAAAGCTTTGTACATATATTAATAAAGGTAGTTTGCTAATAGTTTACTTAGTTAAACGATTTGTCACTTTCTTTGTTGTGAATGAGACAATTTTTGTGTTTGTTGAGAGTTGTGTTGTAGACAATAAAAGAGATATTATTGTTTCTTGAGAAAAAAAAAGATATTATTAATTTGCACATGCATAAGCAATATATACAGTGTCACACCCGACTTGCAGACCTTCTTGCTTTTCTCGTGAGATACGGTGCGACTTAAGCATTTTTGACGTTATTAAATGTCAAAGACACTCATCTTAAATCCTTTATCTTGTTTAAATGTCAAATACATTAAATAACATGTTTTAGACAATAAAGCTTAACGCAATCAACATAACACAAACTTAAACTTTATTAACAACAGGTGTTTCATACATAGTATACAATACAACTTAAACTGAAACTTAAAACATACACCTATCAGCTTCTCACCTGGTAGACCCTTTCCTTCTCCTCCTCTTACTCAGCCTTAACACCAAATCCTAGAAGGTAAAATTTTAAAACGTAAATCTAAATGACTTAGTGAGGTTTTATGAAAACCTTTTCACAATACCCTTTGATAAATCTTTTTCGTCACATCATAAATTTCAACATTTATTACTTTATCAATAAACACATCATTTCGCAAAACATATCGAAACATTTGTAATCATTTGTACAATAAAATTAGATCAACTTGCAAATCACATCAATATACATTTCGTATAAACACCCATTAGTCACAATCATTCCTTTCGCCAAGGATCTTGAATCGTTCTTACGCTTGGTTTCATTACCTCGTATTTAGACTACTGTATCAACATCATCCGAGAACATACAGATTCATCCTTGTTGCTCAGATAGTTTAACATAATGCAATCCTTTTCTACATTGGCCGGGTTCACTCCACTATGGAGGCCTTTTCTACATGACTGCCTTTAAGCTTATGTGCACATAACATTTAGCTCATTTAAGGGAAGCAACTAATGGTTTGAGCACCATTTCTTAATCAATATCATATTCATCAAATCAAGCTTCAAACATTATACAACATGTTTGAAATCATATAAATACTTTAAAAGAACACTTCGAAAGAAAGCACCCACAAATACTTTCAAGAAGAGATCATTCACAATACTCAGCCTTAGAACTAGAATTCTCTTCTTCTTCTTCTTTCTCGCAGAAACAAAATGGTAGCACTTCAACACTGTAAAAAAAATTCCAAGAATCTCTCTACTTAGTGACCTAAATCCTCTATTTATACTACTCTTTAACCTGGATTAGTCATCCTTAGTTCTTTGTCTGATTGCCAGCTCCTACTTAAAATCTCACATGTGTAAAATTAATATTTATCTTAGCCATGCTTAAATCCTCAATCGTACAAGTTAACCCTTGTCAAATCAGATTTGACATTTTCTTGTCAAACCTTTTTTCTCGCCTAATTCCTTTTTGTGAATAGCTTTAACCGCTTAACATAACTTTCAAAGGTCTTCATGCACAATTCTTCTCACGGACTACCCAACTTTCTCGTGAAGACTCTTTCTCAT
Source organism: Cucumis variabilis (assembly GCA_037974545.1). Taxonomy (NCBI): domain Eukaryota; kingdom Viridiplantae; phylum Streptophyta; class Magnoliopsida; order Cucurbitales; family Cucurbitaceae; genus Cucumis; species Cucumis variabilis. Next base: position 10,769,383 of record JBBPDI010000025.1, on the reverse strand, counting down.
GTAAACACCTAAACTTTATAGGTCTTATCACAATCATTCTTTTCTCAAAGCTTCCTCTCAAACTATCCTCTTAATCGCGTAGACTGACCAAAACGCCTTTGTCTAAATCGTCAAAATTGAACACTTGAACAAATTTTACTTCTTTTACTCAAATTAGAAGCGGGTGTCACATACCGATACATTTGATGTCAATTTTTTAATATTTGATCGTCATTATAAATGGATTGGACAATGTGGTAATTATTGAATAAATTTGGTGACAAACCGACGTAGAAGACATTGAAATGGTCTACAATGTTAGTTTTGAAATGACATTGTTGGGAATCTATAATGTTAGTTTAAAACCAACATCAATGCAAAACCGACATTAAAAAACTTTAATAACATGTTCATAGATGTTGGTTAAGAGTTGACATTGTATCTCTATAATGTCATTTTAAACCGACATTGTTAATGTCTTATATGTCAATTTTGAACCGATATCGAAATACAACCGACATTAATGGGCTTTAATAATACGATCATAGATGTCGGTTGCCAACCAACATCGTACCTCTACAATATCAGTTTTTAAACTGACATTAAAGCCCAATTTTGTTATAGTGTATATCTAAAAAGAATCTTGTCGAAAATGATGATGAAATAGGAAATTTAAACATTAGAACAAATCGTTTAAAAATAGAAGAAAGAAAATGTAGAAGAGGAGATGAATAAATCACAAAGACGAAGAACAAAGAGAAGTGACAAATCGTATGCAATATTCAAGGACAAATATAAAATTTAAGAAAATGCAATAGTGGCTTCGTGGACTTTTCTTTTTTGTTCCAAGAGTCAAATATTTTTTAGTTTCGTTACATTTATGTAAATTATCATATTAAAAATTAGAGATTTTTTCAAAAATAGAAAAATTGACAAATTATTTACACTTCATAGTACAAAACCATTAAAAGAAAAAAAATTAATTACACTTGATTTTTCTACAAAGTGTAAATATTTTGTTAAATGTTTTATTTTTGACAAATTTTCTAAAAAGATTAATTATGGAAAGAAAAATAAAATAAATTAAGAAATATGAAAATAGAAATATGAAAAATAAGTATAAAAAAATAATGAAAGAAGGAAAAAAAAAATACAAAATCATCAATGTTGATAACTGAACCCAACACTTTGAGGACAAAAGTTATTTTTATTATGACTCTATACCAATGAACCAAGTAACAACTTTAATAAATAAGAAAAATAGAATAAATACAAGGAAAATTGCATAAGATAACTTTTTGAGAATATGATATAGCACATTGTTTTAGAATTTTGTAAATATAGCAAAATTATCACTTATTAAAAACTCTCAATCTTAAATTTGTTAGTATTCCTAAACTATCTTTCAATAACTTATTTCTCTTTATCTTTTTTAATTCCCTACTCATTATTAATTTATTCTCCCATTTTTTAAGGTCTTAATTATTTATTTATTCTTATAAGAGAAAAATTATTTGTCCTTTCTGTCTTAATCTTGATTTTAGCATATCAATAGTACAATAATTACAATATGAAATATATAATGATCATTGATTAGAGTAACTTAACTTCATTTGTGACTTTTTTTCTTTGATATGTATTTTGAATTAAATCTGATTTCAAAGGACTTTGTTTTATTTTTTTACATTGATTTTGTTTTGGTTTTACTTTGTCTTAGTTTTGTATACCAATGTTATGATATACTTTTATTATATGTATTAGTTTGTTGATATACTTATTACGTGATTTTCATTTTTTTCAAATTTTATGAAGTTCATTATAGTATTATTAAGTATATGAATGATATAACTCAGTGTATCATTATCAAATATATCAAGAATATATTGTTAAAGCATGTAAGTAAAATGAATCATATTAAGTATATGGATCAAGTTTAATTTACAAGTGTACATCAATAGTATATCAAGTGTATAAGTAGGACTTCAGGCACATAAAATGTATTTAATCAATCAAATGTATAAGTGAAGAATACTAACTGTATTTGCATAGTGCATCAGGTGTACCAAACATATCATGTACATAAAACATATCAAATTTATTGAGTGTACCAATGAAACATGACAAGTTTATTAGCGGTGTATTAAGTGTATCAGACTTATAAGTGAAGCCTTTAAGTGTATCAAACTAATCAAGTGTATCAAGGCCTAAGGGGTATCAAGTGTATCAAGAAGAATCAAGTGTAACGAGAAGTATTATATGTATCAAGATGTTTCAGGTGTGTATCAAAAGGTATCGAGTGTATCAAAGAGTATCAAGTGCATCAAGTGTATCTATCAAATGTATCGGGTGTATCAAGAAGTATCAAGTGTATCAAGAGGTATTAGATGTATTAGACGTGTATAAGGTGTATCAAATGTATATCAGTAACAAGGGCATTTGTGATATTTTACCTCTTGATATTTGGGTTGGGATTTGTTTTTGCCTTTTTCACAAATAATAAAGTATGTGTGCTATGAACTTAATTATTATAACTTGTTTTGTCATTTTTACAAGTGTCCCAACATATAATGGAAACAAAACTGAAAATATTGCTTGCATGATTTTTCAATTTTTGCCTAATTTTAAAAAATATTCCTTAAAATTCGGTTACAAGAAATGAAAATAGTTATGAAATGAGAAATAGAAATAGGAAACATGAAACAAAAACGTTATCAAAGAGATCCTAAATGTAAAAGAATAAATTTTAGAGGGGTTACTTTTACAAATAAATGAATAAAAATTTATCATATTGATATTCTTTCTATCTAATTACATTTTGTTACAATTAATAATTAACAACTATTTTATTTAAGTTAATTTGATAAAATCAAAAAATACTTACAGCCCGTGTAACAAAAAACAAAAGTCCATGAAGCCAGCAAAATATTTTCATAATTTTCATATTTGCCCTTGATTATCGTGGACCATTCGTCACTTCTCTTTCTTTCTCTTTATGCGATTCATTCATCTTCTCTTGCAGATTTCCTTTCTTATATTTTTAAATGATTTATTCTTATGTTTAAATCTCCTATTTCATCTTTACTATTTTCAGCAAAATTCTTTGAATCTAATTCATTTAACTCATATTCAAGAATATCAAGACCATTTAAATATTATTTTGACATGATCTAAGCAATTGTTTATCATACTTTCCACGATCGTTTAAATTTGAAACCATTTTTCTATCGTTTAAAAAAAAACTACATGATCGTGTTGAGATGATCTAAATGATCGCTTACCATAGTCAACACGATTATTTAGTATGAGCAACATGGTAGTTAGATTTGAAGTTTTTAACGACAATTTTCTTTGGACTACATGATCGTCTACCATAATCAACACGATTGTTTTTCATGATCAACACGATTGTTTACCATGGTCAACACGATCGTTAAATTTGAAGCATTTTTTCCCATTGTTAAAAAAGTACTACACAATCATGTATGATGACTGTAGTAAAAGAATAAATTTTAGAGGGGTTACTTTTACAAATAAATGAATAAAAATTTATCGTATTGATATTCTTTCTATCTAATTACATTTTGTTACAATTAATAATTAACAACTATTTTATTTAAGTTAATTTGATAAAATCAAAAAATACTTACAGCCCGTGTAACAAAAAACAAAAGTCCATGAAGCCAGCAAAATATTTTCATAATTTTCATATTTGCCCTTGATTATCGTGGACCATTCGTCACTTCTCTTTCTTTCTCTTTATGCGATTCATTCATCTTCTCTTGCAGATTTCCTTTCTTATATTTTTAAATGATTTATTCTTATGTTTAAATCTCCTATTTCATCTTTACTATTTTCAGCAAAATTCTTTGAATCTAATTCATTTAACTCATATTCAAGAATATCAAGACCATTTAAATATTATTTTGACATGATCTAAGCAATTGTTTATCATACTTTCCACGATCGTTTAAATTTGAAACCATTTTTCTATCGTTTAAAAAAAAACTACATGATCGTGTTGAGATGATCTAAATGATCGCTTACCATAGTCAACACGATTATTTAGTATGAGCAACATGGTAGTTAGATTTGAAGTTTTTAACGACAATTTTCTTTGGACTACATGATCGTCTACCATAATCAACACGATTGTTTTTCATGATCAACACGATTGTTTACCATGGTCAACACGATCGTTAAATTTGAAGCATTTTTTCCCATTGTTAAAAAAGTACTACACAATCATGTATGATGACTGTAGTACACGATCGTTCAAAAAAAGATTACTTGTGCACGTGTGACCGATTAATCGCATGTTGGTTGAGGCATTTTTAGTATTATCCATTATGGCTCTGTGGGCTCTTTTCGTTCTCAGAATTGTACTATATGGTGTAAATATTTTACTTGTTTGTTATATTTTTGAAAAAAAAAACCCTTTTATTTATAAAACAACTCAAATTAAAAAAAAAGAAAAAGAAAAAGTGGAATTGAACGAAGAAAGAAAACGTGAAAAAAAATCTAAACAAAATGATACAACCAATGGGGTATTTAAATTAGTAATTAATTACTATTACATTTCCATTGAAATGACAAAAATACCACCAAAGTAATAATGAAAATGATTATTATGAAAGGGCATAATGGGTACACAAAATTTCTTCCAATTACGCATTTTATATATACGATAGAAGATTGATATTGTAATGATCCAACTTTTCTAACTAAGTCGAAGTCATAAATTTTTGACAAGATACTGTGATTGACACAAAACATAGTAAAATTTATTTGAAACCATATAGTAAAAGAAAAAAAAAAACTTAAGTTCTGGCCCTGTTTCAAATAAATTAAAATCCTTCAAAGTACAGTTTTCAAAACAACAGTTCAATCACAAAGATTTGTAAACAGTCTAATGTACTAAGGAAAACAAGAAAAACATAGAGCGGAAGCATTTGAAGAACATTCTCCTATGGCAATCACGTCTCCTTCTTGTCCCTTATCGGTCTGCATCCTTTATTACCTTTTCCTGAAAAAATTAAACATAAAAGAGTGAGTATAAACATACTCAGTAAGAGACCCACTACTGGGCACGTTAGGGAGAAAATAACTATCAACTTTCTATTGGAGTAGCCTGCACAGTCACAGTCTTGTGATCCCGTAGGATACACATAATCAGTCTAGTGTTTTTGAAAGATACACATATCAGTCTAGTGCTCCCGAAGGATGTACATATCAGTCTAGTGTTCTGCAGAAACACATATCAGTCTAGTGCTCTCGAAGGATGCACATAAAAAGTGGTGATCCCGTAGGACACCTGCAAGGTAAACTATCCAATAGGAAACTGACAAATTTTCCCTTCAGTTCTTTCTAAACATCTTACAGTCATTCATAGCACAATCGAATTTCCTCAATACATAATTTCTCCACTTAACATACTAACAGTCACCTTATTCTGCTTTGTCCCAAAGTCAGTCAGAAACATATCAGTACATCAGTCAACAAACTAAATGCTTATAATTTTCCCCTCAGTCCACAAGAACACAACCCTACTTTAATATATCACACATTCAATCTAAACAACATTCCACCAGTTCAAGCCACACTTTATGTAAACAACATCTATGTGATTCAGTCAACCCCATCTCAGTTAAGTAAAACTCATACAGTCAATCGATCAACATATTTAAATCTGCATGCCAGCAACCCATGTCCGTCCGAAATACCATTGTCATCTAATCATTTCAGTCTAACATAAATATAATCAAATTGCTCATTCTAATACATAATTCGACCTTACCATAATGATTTCTCAAATAGTTAAACTCATACATATGCGTCACCCATATCTCAGTTCAGTGAATCCAATCAAACATACTCTATCCATTCTTTAACATAACAATCAATCATTTCCCAATTTAGTCAACACAACATTTTTAATTTAGTCAATTCATCGCCACATTTAAAACTACACAAGGCAATTAAATCTTT
>JBBPDI010000025.1:10727622-10747183 GCA_037974545.1 Cucumis variabilis | reverse complement strand
AACCACTAGATGTAACTCTGTTAACTAGTTAGGTTTCTATTTCACTAGGATGACCTAGGTAACTTAGTCTTAATCCTTAGTGTGTTATGAACTTCTGTTCGCGAAGGATTTTTCTTTGATTTGTATAGATGAGAGTGACCAGATCGTCGACTCAACAAGCTTATCATTTTAGGGACAAGATCGAGTGGGGAGTTGGAAACATAATTGCACAACATGGAATTTACTTCTTCCTTACTTTAGGATAAGTAGATGAGTGTTCCCTTAAATGGTGTCTCTAGGTCTTGAACAAAGGGCCTTACCCTTTTTATGCCACGAGAGAGGTTTCTGTTGATTGGTAGGACCATAAATAGGTTGTTCATTGGAGAAGCACTGGTATTTAAGGATTAGAGGTAACCCTGGGGTAAAATGGTAAATTGACCCAGCTGGTGTTACAGACACTCGTGAATGAATAACTTACTGTTATTGGTCTATATCCGTGAACACAGAAATATATCTACAATGAGAAGAGTTCAGTTGTGAGTCTTTAGTGTAGTGTCTACACAATTAAAGAATATTGATTAATGTGGTTAATGAGTTTAGCCAATTAATCTTAGATCGTTGTAACTTTTGATTTGTAGGTCCATTATGTCCTCTTCCTAACTCGTAAAAGGCAATGAAATTTCTTTATATTGGTTGTAATTTGAAATGTTCAAATCTACTTTAGGAATTAGTTTAATGTATAGTAATACATTATCATATAAAGATTATCAAACTTTATTATATAAATTTAATTTTGAATATGATTCAAAATTAATTTATAAGAGAAAAAATATTTGAATGAGTTCAAATATTAATTTAATGTGAATTGGATTCATATTCAAATTATTGGTTAGGAGAGAAACTTATATTTTAATATGATTCAAATTTAATTTAAGTTAAATATAAGATATTTAATTTAGGTATTAATTAATTAATTTTAATTAATTAATAGTTTAGTTTTAATTAAGTTTGATTTAATTAAAACTATAAGATATTGCAGACATGTTCATTCAAATAAGATTTGAATGAAATATTAATTAAATATGATTTAATTAATTATATTAATTTAAATCTATAAGATATTGGAAAGATATTCGTTCACATAAGATTTGAATGAAATATAATTTAATTAATTATATTAATATAAATCTATAAGATATTAAAGAGATATTCATTCAAATAAGATTTGAATAAAATATTAATTAAATGGAATTTAATTAATTATTAACTAATTAATTAATTGTTAATTAATTAGTAGATTTGATAATAGAATCTCATGATTCTCTCATACTCCTTTTCCTATTTCAAGAAGGAAAGAGAGTTATAAATATCTAGAAGAAAATAATTTACTTTAACGAATTAATCAAGAAAAGAAAGTCAAGGCTTTTGGTCTGCAAAAAGAAAAGAGTTTCTCTCAAACTACCTCTAAACTTTTTCCCATCTTAATTGGTTCCCACAAATCAATCTCATCCCAGAGGATAGAAAAGTCTCCGATGGGTGGTGTCCCAATTCGGTGGTTTGCAGATTCAGAGACATCAACAAAAGTAAGTTCTCTGTATCTTTCAAATAAAAAACATGCTTAATCTTTTATTTAGAATGTTGATTCTAAATTATTGCCAATGTACTGGTATTTTAAGATTTCCAAATTAACTTGAGGAATGGTCCTGTAAAAGCTTCTGCTGCCATAAGGCTTTTATCCCTTCAATTTACAAGTGGTACGGTTATTCTTGTCTCTCTACTAACTACTGTCAATTTACAAAGATAAGTAAAATCACTAACTATAAGACTTTAAAACATTAAATTATGTTACAACCCTAAATAATTATGTTTTTTAGTGTTAAATACTTCATGAAGTGTCATAGTAAGTTTCATCAAATAATTCTTGAGGCAACAACCTACGATAGAATTTATCAATTTTTAGCATAAAAGGAAAAAGAAAATATTGATCATCAATTGTCTGAAGAAAAAAAATCAAGACATAATTGTGGCAAGGAAGAAGTTTGATATTCTATAAATTAGAAAGATATGGAGAAACAAAAGTCAAAAGGCTGAAATGATCAAATATTCATGATCAACAAAAGGCTGCAATTATCAAATATTTATAATTCAGCAACAAACCCATTATACAAAAAAGGACCAATACCAAAAATGAAATTATATGATTTAATCACTTACTAGTTAAAAGAAGTTTAGTAAATCTATAAGCCATTAAAGTAGTACTCAAATGAAATGACAGAAGTTTCAGGATTTAGAAAGCACGAAATGGAAGTTTCAGGATTTAGAAAGCACGAAATGGATATTATTATCGTACTCATCAGCATGGTTCAAGAACTCTAGGTAAATTGTAAAAAAATAAAAATAAAAAAAAAATATATGTATATATACCAAATTCGAGAGGTGTCTATATCATGAATCATCTAATCAAAATAGAGAAACCAATCAGTAATCTTAAGCTATTATTGTATATTCACTAGAGTTACTATAATTTGCCTACCAAAAACAGAAGGTGCTATTCTTTTACATTGAAAAGAAAACTGAGAAAATATGGAAAAATGCATTGAATATCGAGTGTGTTCAATTCCAACTGTCCAAATGATTTTTAGCTTTTTTATATAATATAATAAATAAACATATAAAATAAACAACAAAGAACCTTTTCCCCCATGGTTCCATGACACTTTCAATTTAAGTTTCAATACCCTTTTAAATATTAGGATTAATGAACAACCATGAGAATATGTTGGAGAGGTTGTTAAATGACCAAGACAATAGAAAAAAAAAAAGTCCAATAAGGGAGACCCAATGGTTCAAACTGTTCACATAGCAAAAAGAATCTACCAACATCACCAACCCAATGAACCTTCCATACTAATGAAGTTAGACACAAAGCAGGTTCTAAAGCAACAAACAAAAGTAGCAAACAGTAGTACAAAAGTCAAAAGCACTAACCAAACCATTGCAGCAGAGGGCAAAACAAATTTTAAATTAACAAATATGTAATAAAAAGCTTCAATAAAAAATCCTCCCCATGTAAGTTCATATTTTTTAGACTTAAATACATGAATAGCCAGAACCAAAAAAGTCACCCACAATGAAATGGAAGCAGCAAAAACAACTTCTTCAAGCCTCAAACTTGTCCAATTCATAAAAGCATAAGCAACACCCAAATGAAGTGCAAAAAACACAACCAGAAACATAGCATTTGACAGAGCTTGAATAAACCTCACACTGTTTTGTAAAAACCCATAAGCAAAAAGCCTAGGAACCTTTTATAAATAAACCTCACATTGTTTTCCTTAGTAGTTGAGACTGTTAGGGATTTCCTTTTGTGATTTAACTTTCTTTTGATATTTAAATTGAACTTTCAAACTTTGTTTTAATTAGGGTCCAAACCTCTTATAAATTTTCTCTGTTGTTGTGAAAACTTCATTTAATCTTATCCAATTTTTTTTTTATGTTAAGAATGAGTCTAGTATTCAAGTAACAATCTTAGTTTAATTCGAGAACTCGAGGCATTACAAATGTCGGTTTAAAATTGACATTAATGGCCTTTAGTGTTGGTTGACAACTGACATCTATGCTAGCGTTATTAAAGGTCTTTAATGTCGTTTCTGCTTTGATGTCAGTTTAATAACGACATAAAAGACCTCATTAAAGTCGGTTTAAAAATAACATTAAAGGCCTTTAATGTTGTTTTTAAACCGGCATTTTTTATAGTGTTATTGAAGATCTTTAGAGTTGGTTGGCCTTTGATTACGTTTTAAAGCCGACATTAAAGTTTTGTTTTTTACTTTTTTTTATAAATTTATTTTTATTTAATTGTTGTATTATTGTCTATTTTTATAAACCAACATTGGGTGTGTAGATAAATATTTTTTTCACACGCCAACAAATCAATAAAATTAATATTATTTTAGAAACTACAATATTTTTTTTTTACATTTGTATACATAAAAGGAAATCTTAATATTGTGTTTGTATATACTTTCTACAATAATACATGCAACAAGATTCTAATATAAGACTTAAATAAGAAATCCTTAACGCCTTCCTAGTCTTCAATCTTCAACGATTGCCTAGTGATCACTAGAAGAAATCTGGCCTTTAATTTGATAATATACACAACTACTTCAATATTTTAGCCTCCACCTCAACCACCTTCATAATCAAAATAAATACAAACATTATGATCTAACCACTTGAGCAAAAAGTAAATTGAGCACCTAAGGAAAGCGTAGAACCTACAAAGTAAATCTCACATACTTAGAGATTATTACCAACCAATATTTTCAAGTAGATATTTTCATAAACATGCGACAACCCACCCCCAATACTTGAGGCTCATTTTGGCTCAACATTTAATCCATGTACAATGATCAACAATGGAAAGCAATCTTTAATCTACATAATGGAAAAGTCAGTAGTGTAGCAACTAATTTATTTCAAGTAATAGCTAGCAAAACTAAAGTAAGGAAAAGTACTGCAATTTTAAACAAAGAAATAACTTACATTCTTACATTCAGTTAGTTCTTTCTATCAATATTTTGATAAAAAAATATGAGGAAACAAGGAAATGATATCTTTGGTATACATTCTCTACTAAAGCAACAATAGCTTCAAACACATAAAGGCATCAAACTCAAATGTACTACAAAGTAACATAAGGATATGAATCACAAGCCCCTTGCCCCACATTAAGTAGTAAAAATAAAACAACTTTCTTATTCAGTATATTGATATCTAAATACATTAATAAAAAAGAAACCCAAATATACAAGAAATAAAATTACCTGAAGCTCTTTAGCAACAACCACCACTTCATTGAAGTTTGCATTAGTTTCCTATGAAAATCATACAAACAGTAGAAGCTTAGTTTGCAAAATTAATGTGGTCACAATATTTCCTCTCAGAGACAATTAATATACGCTTTTAATCCTAAACAATACAGTGAATAAAGAAACAAAATTTTCATTTTCTTCCCTAAGCCTAGTTGTAGCAATAAATCCCAGCCTTGTTATGAAGTAATAAATGACCGAATGAAAAATTAATTCATTGAAAAACAATATAAATAACATAGAGTTGTTGATGTGGTATGGAGAGAAGATAAATGCACTACAATATATGTCGTTGGACCCAACTTAAATTTTATTCCCTCAAACATCTTCTCTTTGGGAAAAAAATATTTAGATAACAAAAAAATGAACCAAAAACACAAAAGAAAAACCAATGTTATCATTCAGTCATTTCATCAAATATGTCGTGTAAATTCAATGCATGTCTCCTTTAATAAAAAAAAAGTAACTCATTGTCTATGAATAAATTACCTAAATTTCTTTTGATATTAAATCTAAGCATTGCACCTTCAAACATGACAAAGTAGACTCTTTTAAAGGTAGGAATTCTATATAAAATTCATGATCAATAGCTCTAGCCTTCAGATATTAGCTCTAAAACTATTACATTTGATTGCAAACTAAACCAAAAGAATAAACTTTGTAAAATTTGATTCCAAGAACTAGTTTCAGAAGTTAATAAACATACATCTAAACCTCATCATGTCCAAATGTTAAAATGAATGGAGCTTACTTATAAAATAGTTCCATGGTTTCACTTTTTTAGTGGAAGTGAGACTGCAGAGGAATATTTGGAATCTGTGTAATTTGTCATGTTGACCATAGTCTCTCCAAGAGTATTAGATCTTGATGACCCCTGTGATTGGAAATTAAGTGTAAATTAGACCCAATGACTATCATAAAAAGTTCCTTATCTTTGTAGTTTATCAATGTTAAAGATGTAAAAAGCCAAATTACGAAGTACAACTATGGTTAAACAAAGGATAGTCATGAAAACAACATAATCTTGACAAGATGAATAGTTTCATATAAACATGGTTTACTCAAAAAGTTCAAACAACATTACCATGATCACAAAAAACTTGAAATTACAATCCTCAAACTCCTTAGAAACGTCATCTTGTGAAACCCACTGGCAACTTCCATTACAACTGCCATTTATTTGCATCAAAACATAAAATATAAAAAATTGATCTAATAAAACATCTCAAACCTCACAATTAACCTATGTGATCTAAAGTGAAATATAGACAAAACCTCCACTAAATGGCTAGAGACTATTGACAGTGTTGAAATTGTTGAAAACTGACGTGCTAAAGAGGAACTAAGAGACTTAAACTATTACTCAAACACTAAACAAAAGCTTAGAATCCTTGGGTGACAATAAAAAAATCATTATTGAACAATAATAGTAGTAAATAAGAGGTGTTATGAAATTTAAAAATAAACATAGGAGACCAAAATAATTAAACAAGCTAACCAATATGTAGGAATTTTAAAATAAAGAATATAAATTCTAACAGTCAGGTATGAATGGACGATTATATTGAAGCAACAAAAATTAAACAAAGACTTAATAGAAAGTCAGAAGAACAAGACACACTTTATATATTCTATTTCAGAATCCAATTCAATAAAACAAAACATATAACCTTCACTTTACAAATCACAAGAGAATCCAAGCATTTTATTCCATTAAGTAAGAATTCAATAAACATAAAAAAAAACTAATTATAAATAACTTAAACCAATAACAGGATGATGACAAAGAAAAAAGTCATAGACAAATTGAATTATTGGGAAAAAAGACTAAAAAGAAGAAAATAAAAATTTGACCTAAACCAAATAGATGCCATAAAAAATGGAAACTAATAAATTTTCCAAACCTTAGTAGAGTTTGGTAAAATGTCAGGAAAAATGTCCATAGGGCATTCTACTCTTACCAACTACATAGAAATCTACAGAGGTCATGCTTTTGACTTATTTTTGGAAGGTAAGAAAATCAATAGCTTATTGTCACTAAATTTGTTCAGCAAGAAAATCTGAATTTTTTCACTAACAAGAAGATAAAAAGCAGAACAAAATAAAACCATCAAAATGACTTGACGTTGTCAGAGGCTAGCAATCTGAACCCCCTAGATATTGTGTTCTCAAGCACACTCGCAATTCTATTTCAAAAATGAAAAGTAGATGATCCCAATCGTATCACAATGTCTTACATTGAAAATAAGAAAAAGGGCCAAGGATACAAATTTTATATTCGCCTAAACAATCATGCTATGTAATAAATTCACAATAAAAAAAGTTGAAGAGATTATTATCCAGTGTATATTCATACCTCATACGCGAATGTTGTAACAGGAATACCGAATGCTCTTGCCAGTCCAAAGTCAGCAAGCTTCAGGACATTAGTACAACGATCAATCAGCAGATTTTTTGGATTTTAGATCTCGGTGAAGAACTCTATGAGAATGATAAATATGCAATGCCACGAAGAATTTGAAATCTGCATGACATAAGAGAAAAAAAATTTGTTAAACAACCTGTGCACCATTATATCATTAAAACCAAGAGTTATAACAAAATCAAAGGAAAATATGAGGAAATGAAAGAAAGAAACGAAACAAAACCTTGCATAGAATCTAATGATTCTAATTAGCTTACCTTTAAAGGGGATGGTGTCTGAAGGTTTTGAGGTAGATGAATCAGCATTTTATGAAAATAGCCCTTAGGCAGATAAGTCGAATGCAAATACAAACTGAGAAACACCTACTAATCATAAACAAATAGTTCCACAACAAACAATTTCTAACATAAAAAAAAAACTAAAATCGAACAAGTGTAAATTGAAAGATCTAAAAGAGAATAATAATTTGTATTTCTAGATGATTCTTTTTATTGATATTCACTTGTATTTATACAAGTCGCATGATGTAAATGTGATAAAAAAGAATCAAATAAATTTACCATTAGAGGGAAAAGATTAAAGAGAGACATTTGGTGATTGAGAATAAACAAGAATACTCTTGGATATAAATGAGTCGGTTCAGATTGGTTAGATTTTATACTGAGAGTAGTCAAATACTAATTATTATTAGTACAGTTTCTAATGAAATATTTTGGAGTTAGATTACCAAATTGTACAAATTAATTTGTAAAAACAAAAAATAATAAAATTTCCAATACTTATGTTTCTTGTTTTTAAAAGATGTTTGAAATGAAACGCTGGAAATATTTTCAAACAATAAAATTTTCCAATACATTGTGTTTCTTGTTTTTAAAAGAAGTTGTTTAAAATGAACTGTTGGAAATATTTTCAAATGATTTATTAAATTCCATTATCTTAGTTGAAACTTGAACATTGTATACATGAAAATTAACCTTGAAAATTGGATATAGGGAATCAAGAACCTAGTCACTACTTATGATATCTTTTCCCTTTATTCATTCAATTGTTGTTGTTCATTGGGTCTTCAATGGATTCTGTTTCCTTCTCCAATTACATTTTAATTAATTAATTATTGGCTCCATCCATCTTAAGTACCCAAAACTATTTTCTCTAATTGTCGTTATATGGAAAGAACAGGGTTGGATATGTTAAATAGATATCCCTGGAGTTACGATCACAGAACATGAAACTCACAACCATATTCATTAATGAAATGTGCACATTGTTCACACATTTCCTCATTGAGTGCATGTATAAATGATTATTCCATTAAAGTGTTGATGATCTGAGGCCTAGATGACAAGTTGCTTACCTTTTTCTATCCAAAAAGAATTTTTCCATGATGAAGATCGATAAGCACCGCTTAAAACTAGTGGGAATTGAAGAGTAAGAGATGGCTCTAGACACTGTGATTCACAGGCTGCCATAAGCATTGCCAAGAACAGTGTTTATAATGGCAAGAGAAGACACATATGTCTAAGGCATGGGGCTGAGAAACACTTGCTAAAGGAAGGAACCATTTCCTTGGAATTTGTTCGATCTAAGAAAAACATGGCTAATCCTTTAACCAAAGGACTATCAAGGAAAATGGTTCTAGATTCCTCATTAAACATGGGACTAAAGTTCTTTGGAGATCCATAGCACTAGTTTTGGGTTGTCTACTAAATTAGACTTGATGGTCCATAGCCTCTTATTAAGGTGGTCTAGTATGACAGACTTGATGGTCCATAGCCCATTTGTGCAGACAGTTCGTTGTGGACTAGATGGATGCTACTAAAACCTTAAGTGATCCATAACTCTATGGATAATGGTGGAGTCTCCATAGCTCTTTGTGAGTGGTTTGTTTGGCAAACTTGATGGAGCATACAGACGTGACTGTAAAGATGGGGCCGCCTTCTATGAAAGAGTTTAAGGACCTCTTTGTAGAGCTTTCACGATGACCCAAGGTTCAGTTTATGTGCATGGCCATAAAGGCACAAACCCATATTGAAGAAACGATGATAGAAACTAGGGACAAAGCGTATTGTAAGGGTCTCAACCAGTGTTGAGAGAGTTCAAGATCTAATTTCACTCTCTTTAACAAGATTGTTGCCTTGCCTCACTACGCATCAATTCAAATCTTCGGATATTGATGTCTAAGCTCAATGTTCCATCCTTGCTCATAACTTTCTCTCAACTATCTCGTAACTTTCCGCTATAGTCTTTTATGGGGGATTGTTAGAAAATCATGTGGGCCTTTGGTCCAATGCAAAGTTACTATTGTCCCACATTGATAAAGTTGGAAGAAGAAGATGAATATAAATAGTTAAGTGCCACTAGGGGAATACAAAATGTATTGATGGTGATAGTATGACCCTATCACCATGCGTCTCCGTCGCCGCCGTCTGGTCGGACGGACGGGCTTGTGCAATCGCGCTTGCGTGAATAAGGATGTAATTTTTTAGTACTCATTCGAATAGTTTTTGACAAATCATTGAGGTCATAATTTGGGACAGTTCTCCAGTCATCCAAATTAATCGCTCTTCCACATTCCACACCGAGGCCAACGTCTGCTCTATACCTTTCTTTTGTACAAAATTTTAGATGGTGGTTGAAGAAGATTCCATTATAAATAGAGTCCTCCTCCATTTCATATTCATCAATCAATCATTCATTCACTCTCTACATTCCTTTCCCTCATATTCTCCTTCCCTCTCGTAGAAAAGTTCTGAGCAAGTCTTCATCGTTTCTTTTCCTAATTCCGGCTAGTGCACGTCAGAAGCAGGAAGCTGAATTTTGCTTTCATGATTCATCATGATGCAACAATTTCTATTTTGATCGTCATCAATTGATTTTTTCCAACAAGATCTACAATAAGAAAGAGAAGAGTCAAGTTTAGGTATTTACCATAGCGTAGAAGTAGGCATGGAGAATCACTTCACCATTTCTGCAAGTTTTCCAGTTTCTTCATTAATTCCATTTCTGCAAGTTGACCTATTTATAACAAAGACAGGGTAAAAAGAAAATGTCTGTAGATTACAAATATCATAAAAATCACCAAACCACAAAACCCTCAAATCCAAACCCTAGGTTTCATTAACCCAAACCTCCGAACTCGTATAGAGTATGTCCTTGCCTATTGACGC
The DNA here is from genome assembly GCA_037974545.1 of Cucumis variabilis. Taxonomy (NCBI): domain Eukaryota; kingdom Viridiplantae; phylum Streptophyta; class Magnoliopsida; order Cucurbitales; family Cucurbitaceae; genus Cucumis; species Cucumis variabilis. Next base: position 10,736,738 of record JBBPDI010000025.1, on the reverse strand, counting down.
GTACACAACGTCCATGGCAGTGACAGTTTTCCAGCGAGTGTGCCCAGTGTAAGTGACGATGTCGCGAATGACATTTTTTAGGAAGATCTTGAGAACGTCGCGAGTTTCTTTCTCCCTTTCCAAGAGCCTAAACTCTGAATCCTTTCCATGACCTTTTCCTCCTTTCCATCTGTCGGACATTGTTGCTTTGATAGGTGGAAATTTTTTGTGCAGAAGAAAAGATCGTGCAAGGGTGAAACGGTTTGGTATAACGTATGTATGTGAAGAAGAGAAGGAATGTGGGAAAATAAATTTGTTAAGAAATTTGGAGGGAAAAAGGAAATTTGGGGATATGGAGAAAATAAAGAAAAGGAAAATTTGGAATATATTTTGTTTTAGAGAGAAGGGAAAATTTTATTTTAAATTAGGACATTTTTTACATTTAAAAAATGTCAACTAAATAAAATTATCTTTTAACCTGTCAAGTATTGAAAAATAATTGAAAAATGGTGCATTTTTCTAGTTTTTTTGTTATTCTTAACGTTTTTTCATTTTACTTGACACTTTTAATAAAAACTGTCTAGTATTCCAAACATGCAGGCGTCAAGTAATCCTATTTTTGTAGTAGTGGAAACAACTCCAATTAATTCCCTTTCATTCTAAAAACATCAAAACTTTACTTACAGTTTCCAAAATCATCAAACACAACCCCAAAACACCTCGAAAAACATCTCTGAATCCAAAACACATGCCCAACATGTCATGCTAATTTCTTAGGCTCGGCCACAAACCTCTACTGCCCATAACCACATTCTCGTCTTGAACTCTACTTCTTCTTTAGAGCCTTATAACTTAAAATTATGAACTTAAATGAAAATACTTTCTTCTACAAAGTTGTTTTAAATTGTCTTATTATTTTTATCTCAAAATTCCAGATTTAGATTCCAACAGATGAACTCTACATCCCTCTAATAGTCCACGTTGTTCAAAATCACATGACTTCTGACCTTCCTTACTTTCTACAACTAAAACTCAACCCTCCCTTACTCAAATTAAATCACAAGCCTCAACTTAGAAAATAGTCTCAAAATGGAAACTTTTTAGAGTAACTTCATTCAAAATGCACTAGTGGACTATGAAAAATGCAATATTAAAACTGGCCTATTTTTAGAGTCCATTGCATGAACTTACATTGACACCTCATCCTTGCCTAACGCCACCTTAAACTTTATTAAGACACCGCCTGCTTACTTTTACACCTCAAAATGCATGCTAACAAGGCTTTGTCACTTCACTAAATCTTTAAATTGATTGTCTTAATCATGTCAAATAGTTGTCCAAAACGCATAGCTAGCTTCCAAGACCATCTCGCCTAATCTTTCGCTCAGACTACAAAACACGACTTAGAAAAATTATAACTTAAAATCCATAACTTTTTTTATAAAACTTCCTTCTAAAAAATTTCTCTAAATGGGTTAAATTTCTTGTCACAAAATTTTAGAGCAAAACGCTAAACTATGCGTTTAGTAGCCTTCTGAGAGTGCATCTTACTTAGATTCACTTGCAAACTGACCTTCTCGCCTACTCGTATCCAAAATGCCAACTTTCTCATATCTAAAATAATTACTCACCTTACTCAATAAACTAGACTCAATTTCTGAACTTTTAAGATCAATTTGAGTAAAAATTCCCAAATGAGTTGTGAGAAACTCCTTTTCGAAATTAGTTAAAACGCACAACCTCTATGACCCTTCTTTCTCGCCCAACCTTAAACACTCAAAAACCCTTTCTAACCTCTATCACCAATTCACCAAATCAATCCAAAATGTGTAAAGTACTATTCCTTGATACTTAACCAAAACATTCCCTTCTTTCAAACTTATGCTCTTTGAAAAATCTACACTACCTAAAGTTCGAGGCTTACACCTCCCTTAAAATATGGGGGTAGTTACACCTGAAAAAGAAGATGTTTCCATTTTTAAAAGATTATAAACAAACTTCAGATACTACATACAATTAGTGTGTCTCACCACACACATCCAGACGATTTCAAAACTTCAAGAAGAATTTAAGGTAAAAACTAGGTATTACATACAAAAGATTACAAATTAATGAGGGGTCTTCCAAAATATGAGTTCATAGCGTCTCTCTAGATAAGATTAACCACCCATGATGCATTACAAAAATTTAAACTATATACATACAAAACAATGACGATTTACAAGAATGGCGGGGGCTTAAACAACGCTTGGTCCTAGGTCGCTGCTTACGGAGAGGGAAGAAAAACATTAAAAACATAAGCTGAAAGCTCAATGAGTGGCAGGTAATTAGATATAAAAACTCATAAAATATGCTCAACAAAATGTGTAAATATGCATTGATAATAAAAATATTAAATAAAAATGTTATCATCACATAATCCCCAATCAACCAACAAACCTGTAGCCAATCTAATCATGGCAAGGCATCTAAATATACGGCCAAGAGTAGCTCACATATGTTCAAAGAATGATGTGGCCACAACTAACTCAAGTATATTTAGTACTCGCTACAATAGTAACCTCCATCCAATTTGACCATGATAGTAAACTAAATACACGATCCGAAATAGCTCACATGTAAACCATATCCACAAGGAAACACACGACCAAATGGAGCTCAAGCATACTTAGCACCTACCACTGTATCCATCTCCATCGAATTCAACCATGATAGCATACTAAATACATGGTCCATAATAGCTCACATATGTTCCGTATCCACAAGGAAACACACGATCAAATGAAGCTCACGCATACTTAGCACCTACCACAATATCCACCTCCATCTTCGCTTCTATGTGCACGTAGAACCACCCACCATGTGTTAAACTAGGCTTGAAACCATATCTCACTCCTTCATCCACATCCTCACCTAGGCTCAGGTTCTTGAATCTCTAATCACAGCCTCTTCCAGCCTCGAAACCTCTGACCATAGATGGTGCTACCGAAACACATTCGCGTAGCTTATGAGTAAATCACAATCATACATAAATAACATATTTAATGCTTAAAAGACAAAAATTATCAGAAAAACCAATTTCATAAAGTAGTTCTATACATACATATTCTTGAAACCATTGTGAGTAGATGCATCATTTAAGTATATATGAAAATATAGTAATAAAAAGTTTAAACAACGATGGTTTCTAAGCAATCTCATAAAATAACATGTATACGTATAAAGAAAACTTGAAAACGAGGCGCTCACTATCAATAACTTGATCCCCCGAGGTTATACGCTTTCTCCACAGTAATTTAGCCTGAAACAACAATCAAAATCTTTCAGTTATCTTCACAAGACACAAGGCTACAACTAGGTGTAAAGTTCTTCCTAAGGCCACTAAAATCTATTTGATGCTTCTAAGGTTCTTAAATTTACAAAACGCATAGGACTAGACTAAACTTTCCACATACGAACCATTGGACCAAAATTCTAGATACTTAACCCCATGAGTAACTGTCCTAGCTCAAATTCAACGGGTCTTCATGTTAACATACTCTAATTTGCAATATCAATAGCTTGCGAGATTTAGATCATTTAACAACTCATCACCAACTATTGAGTCAACTTAAGAACTTATCCACACTTGTACTAATGATTTTAAGTGTGGTGAACAATACTCCATAGTTCTCTAGAGTCTTAATTCTTCCAATCAACAACATGGTAATTGGAATCTCATGTCGAAGTTAATTGGATACTCATGGAACTTACAAAAATCACCCAATTTCTTACTAAACACTTAGTAAAGCAGCCTTAATCTTAACGGACAAAGCCCTAATGATTTTCTACTTCGAAAGCAAGCATCCACCATCATGGGTCATTCAAAACTAGCACTAAAATTAAACAGATATTCAATACTGAAACCATAAAGCTTGAAACCTTATCCAAATTCGTGCCAAATGCCAAAAATATTACTCATTCTTGGTTAAACAGTAGCTAAATCCTTCCATGAACTCAAATCTAGCATCTAAACGTTATGTGAAATGATTAATTCAAGCTGAAACTTAATGGGTATTCGAAAATCTAAAATAAAAACCAACTAAAACAATGAAACTTACCTCTAATCTAAGATTTGAGGTGAAATGGTTAGAAAGGAGCAAGGCTAACGGTGATGGGGTTTCGAAATAGTGACGAATTGTGATTTGGTGATGAAGAGTTTGATCGACGACCAAATCCTTGAGGATTTCGATTAAAATGATATAAAGGTAACCTAACAACTTCAAATATATGTAATTCATGAATGGGCGGCATGGGGGGTCATCGTCCAACGTTTCAAGCGATGCAACCACGCTTGAAGGTGCTGGTGTCGGCTTGACGAACGACAGGTGGGCATGCTGGTCTTGGTCGATCTGGGGTTTGAAGTAGTCGTGGTGTGCAATGTGAAATAAACTTCGTCCGATGAATCGAGTGGTGTACGATATAAGTCGGGTACTGGCGTCGACTGTGGAGAAACAAAGAAGGGATGAGGCGGTGCGAGATGTTTCTAGAGAGGGAGGGAAACGTGCGCGTGAAGAAGGACCTTTTTTTAAAAACTAAATAACAAGAGGAAGGAGGAAGAATATATTAGTAATAAAAAGAAATGACCAAAGTACTCCCAACTTAACTTTATACTACTATTTGGCCATTTTCTTAGCTTTTTCATCTTTTCAACACTTAGTTTCCAAGTCTTATTCCAACTAAAATTATTCTAATTTCCTTTCTCATAAAAAAAATTCAACCTTTAAGAAGCATAATGCGTATTCTAATTTCTATTTCACATTTTAGAAGATAATAACATAATAACAAATAAAGAAAGCAGAAAGGGAGCTTACAATTAGAGCCTGCATGTTGACAGTATAGAGGAGACAGAAGAGTTACGCTAATGTAAGACATAGGGATCTTGAGCTTGGCATAGGGGACATGGTTTTTCTAAAGGTAGCACCTATGAAGGGTGTTCTGAGGTTTAAGAAGAAGGAAAGTTAAGTTCGCGTTTTGTAAGGTCATTTGAGAATATTGATAGGATTGGCCTCGTAGCTTACCATTTGCCATTGCCTCCATCATTATCTACCATTCATGATATATTCCATGTCTATATGCTGATGAAATATGTAGCAGATCCAACACATATAGTTGATTATGAGCCATTGCAATTAATGAGAACTTGAGCTATAAGGAGAAACCAGTTGAGATTTTGGCAAAAGAAGTTAAGTTGCTCTGTAACAGAGGAATTGCATTGGTTAAAGTTCTTTGGCGAAACCACAAGGTTGAAGAAGCTACTTGGGAAAAAGAGGATGACATGAGAGCCCGATATCTCGAGCTCTTCGAGGATTAGAACTTTCATGGATGAAAGTTTCTCAAAGAAGGGAAGATTGTAACACCCCAAAAATAAAGGTAAATTTTAAATTTAATTATCTTAGTTGAATTTAAATTATCTTGGAATTTTTTGGGTGTTATTCTAAATATTTCTTTTATTTTTTGGAAATTAGGATTAATTAAATATTTATTGGAAGAACATTTAATTAATTATTGAAGAGAGAATTTTATTTTCGTGTTGTAGATTTGAAGAAAATTGAATGATATTGGTAAGTTAATGGTGAGATTTGAAAATTTTGATTAATTATATGTATGTGTATGTTTAAGTTATGGAATTGAATAATAATTATATTAAGGATAATATAATTATTAAAATATTATATTTTAATTTTGAAAAATTAAAAGGTGATGATTTAATAGAATAGAATTAATGAGAAGAGAGAAGAACTTGAGCTCTTATTTTCTAAAAGGTAAAACGAAAAAGGGAACTAATTAATGGAATGATATAATAATAATATTTGTTATTAATAATAATATTATTATTGTTATATTAAGCACCTCATGAAGCGTGCACCATTAAACCCACTATTCATAAACCCTAGTTGCTTCTTCTCCGTTTGATTGCTCTAACAATCACGAACGCACCGTTGCATCTCTCTCTGTCACCGTGAAGCTGAACATTTCATCTCAGTCGTGTTTCCCTCTCTTCGTCCGCGACAATGAAGCTGAAGCTAAAGCACCTCCTCCTTCATCTATCGATCGCCTCTCAAAGTCACTATCCATCTTCATCTCTCAGTCTCAGATGAAGCCAATCGTGCCTCATCTCTGTTTTGCCATCTCTACTAGCTGTCGTTGCAGTCGATCTTCTCCGTTCACTCGTAAGTGGTCGAGTCGCATGCGTGGATCCAAGCTAACCCAAGCCGATCCATCTCCATTCGTAATTCGAGCCTTCCCATCTCCCAGCCTCGTGGAGCTTTGGTTCCTTCAAGCCAAATCCGAGCCATCCTTTCTTAGCCAAGCCACCCAAGCTTTCTGCCATATTTTTGCCCTTTATGGAATCACTTTTGGCATGTTTTTGGGTTTAGGTATACCCATCAAGTGATAATTATTGGTTTAGAATAAATTTACAATTGGATTTAAGTTGGGTTATTTTACTTAAAGGTTTGAGTAAATTTATTGGAGGATTTAAGTTGTGAATTTTTCCCAACCAAGGTTGAATTGGTTTCAACTTCCTTCGTTGGTAAGTTTGTAGACCTGAGTAATTAATTGTTTGATGTGGTTATCAAACTATTAATTTAAATCTTATTTATATTTAGGATTTTCCACTATCGCTAGGAATAAATTTTGTTTAAATTTTGTTTAGCTAATCCTGAGGTAAGAGATTCTACTATTAGACCTTCGACTATATATTGAAGAACTTGCATGTATGTTTTCCTTATTATGCATCAACGTAGCTAAGATACATAATGTGAATGTTGAATATTAGAGATGACTGATATAGATGGCTACATAGATGACTGTTATGTATGACTGAGATATGTTATGACCGAGATGTGTTATGAATGAGACATGTTATGACTTAAATATGTTATGATTGAGATATGTTATGACTGAGATACGGTATTTATATATGTTATAGGTTATGGTGTTCTGTTAGTTTTATCACTAGGGTCATATGGGTGTCCCTCAGGATCACCACCTATTTATGTTTGTGTGGCTAACTTTTATGAGTGATTCGACAAGGTCACTTTCAGCCTGGTTCTCTTAGGTGTTCCTTTGGGTTGCTAAAGATCAACTTTTCTTAGGTGTTCCTTTGGGATCACCAAAGATCAAATGTGTTCCTTTGGGATCAGATAGCGTGTGTTTAGGAGAACGATAGTTATGGGGTACTTCCTTACAATACCCTAACGAAAAGTTAATAGACACCTAGCGAAACTAGTAGTTGGTCCCTTACTGAGTATATGTTTATACTCACTCTTTCTATGTTTAATTTTCCAGAGGAAAAATTGGTGAATGACAAGAAGTGACCATGGTTCGCCATAGGTAAAAGTTTATGATTTGCTTCCACCTTTAAGTTTTCATTATTTTAATTTACAGTATTTTATTTTAAATTTCAGAACTCATGAGTACTTTGATGATATTTTTCTTATTATTTTAAATAGGGTCTAAACTAGGATTTGACATTTATTTTTATTTCTGCATAATTTATTTATGATTTATAAATGAGTATTTGAGGTTTTTATTGAAAGATTTAGTACCTTATTTTATTTATTTATTATTTTTTAAAAAAACTTTTTATTTATTTTAGTAGTAATGAACTCAGGTTTGAATAAAGAGTTGGGTTGTTACAGTCTACAAGGCTCAATGGAAGAGCTTTGCAAAGAGACAAGGAGAAGAGTTGTTCCGCTTACTAGACATTTGAGAGTGTTATCTCGTGAGAAGTATGCGTTAAATGTTTAGGCGACACGTGCTACATTTGGTCACGTGGTGTGACATTTTGGACGAGACGTGACAATACGAATAAGGCGTAACGTGGATTCAATTGTAGGCTAAAGAAAATGTTTTATATGATTAATGTCAATTGAGAATTTTTTTTATTTTATTTACTATACAAGTTTAAGAACGATGTTCGTTCATGATCAGATGTGCGTTTAGAATTTAGAAATTTATGTTATCACAAAAATGTTATATGAATATATGTTGGAATCCATGCATATTTAGAATCATTTAGAATTTAGAATTTATGCATATTTATGTTAATTATGATTTATTTAGAATTTAGAATTTACTATGCATATTTAGAATCATCACAAAATACATATTTATGCATATTTAGAATATAAAAAAATTAGAATTACAACAACGTTTAACATAGTTTAGCATCATAATACCTTTCTTTCTTCAATTCAGCAATTAGCATCACAAAGAAAGAAGGAAGGAAGAACTAAGAGGAAAAAAAACCGTCCCAACCCAAATGCGGGTTGGGTTGGGCTCTGTTAGTAAATAAACCGTACATTTCAAGTCGGCACAGTTTTAAAGGAAAACCGACCCAACCTAACCTAATTGTACCCCTACTTAATTAATTCCATTAGTTTGTAATTTACTCTTTTGAAAGAAATCCATATTAACTTTCTATGTTCTCTTTGCAAGAGTTTCAAAGAATGTATACTGTCATATCGTGTGGGAATTAAATTCTCTAAAAACATATGGGCTTTATATATGTCTTAACTTTTCCTAACCATCTTTGAGTGGGGAAACATCTTCTAGCGACTGTTGGGGTTATCTGAGATCAAATTGTATGTTAAATTGGGAGCTAGAAAATGCTGTTATCAACATGTGATCAATCTAGAATACTTAAAAAATGTAAGATGGTTTAATAAAGATCATTCAAATTTTGCATGTATTGAAATCTCAAGTAACTGTGTACGTAATTTTGATACTTATAATAATCTTACATCTCTTTCTCTGTCCATGATTTGCAAGCTCTTATAAGTCTCTCCCAAACGTGAACTCCATTGAAAAATGGATGATGGAAGTTGAATATACTAACGCTTCTTGTTCGGTTGAGAGAGCGACTTAGTGGCTGCACTTTACTTGAAAAAAAAAAGAAATTATTCCTTTTCTTGAAGCCAAAGTGATTTTAAAAGGCATAAGTGAATTTTATCTTTCTGAGTTAGGTTTTTTTTAATTCTTTTTTCCTCTTTCTGGAGAGTAAAACAAAGCAACTCACACAATTACTGCTTTGATATCATATCTTAGTGGCATTTTGTGTGAAACGAGAATTTAGCAGTCAAGCGGATAAA
>JBBPDI010000025.1:10676872-10716708 GCA_037974545.1 Cucumis variabilis | reverse complement strand
TTCAGTCAATACCATAACACAATGTACCAAATACACAAACACAATCGAAATACATTATACCAAGAATATGAACAAAACAGAGAAGGAAAGAAAAAAAATGTACCAAATACACAAACACAATTCACAATTGTTAGGAGAGTTAAATAAAAAAGTAAAGACCAAACAAAAGAAGAATAAAGAAAGAAAATTAATAAAAGATGTACTCTAGAAAGGCAACAATGAAACAAAGAATCTACTGACTAAGAAATGAAATAAACAGTGGTGCCATAAAAAATTGAAGAGAAGAAAGTTTGAAATAGTACCATAAAAAACAGTGACAATGAGGCACACAATAGTTATCTAAAGCTTGCTATAAAGGAGGAAGATTTCTCCTCAGATGAAAGGACTGAGGTGAACTCCAGTGAAAATGGCACACATAAAACATATATACTCAGCTTAGAATCAACATAAAGCATGCACATTTTACATATAAATGTACATGAAAAGAAAAAATTATATCATATTTAAAATCAGAAAGGAAACCAATTGCATTTGAAGATCAGGTTGGTAAAAAAGATTAGTGATGCATGGATATAAAGCCAAAATCAGAACTCCAAAACCAAGAAATTGAGACATTAGTGAAAACAAATACAAAACTATATAAAATACATCAGTAGACACTATCTTTTTTAAAACCAACTGACCAAGAACATGCATAATCAAAAGCATAACTTAAATCAATCTACAATATGCATTCCACAACCATTTTAGATGATTAATATGGATAAGTGTAATAGTACAGAAGGATTGCCTTCATGTTGCCATTGATAGAACTAGCTGCTTGGCTTGTCATTTCTTTTCCTGTTTTCACATCGCAACAAGATATTTATTAGTACCCTCAACTGATAACAATTAACATCAAAGTAATTTTCTCTTAACAACAAAATCAACATTTTCAAATACAAATTTCATCACCCACGTAGAGCAAATTTTTAGCAGCTGTCAAGACTACACATTACTGTAAAATTTCATCACCAACATTTTCTTTAATAGCCTTTGAATAATATTGAAATTGATTTACAAGAATCTAATATAATTGCATTTACCTTTTCATCATCTAAATCATATAATTCAGCAGCTGCTAAGATCACATTACAAAGAACAATAACTCATTCCTCAAAAACTCAAATTGAAATTTCAATTAGTGTCTTTTCTTTCTCATTAAAAAAAATATAAACTTTTCACAAATATATGAAATATTTCAAATATTTCCTCCCATAATTGGACATATATTATTAACATACTTCATCATATGAAATGTTAAGGATACCTTCTTTTTAAGTTTGGACCTTTGGTCCCATTCAACTATTTGAATTAGTTTGGCCCCTAAATTTTGCACATGCCATTGTTCTCCTGTAGACATATATATTAAAACATATTATACACATTTGTTGTCTATTAATTCACCCTATTGTATTCTTTGTTAAAAGAATGAGAGATACCCAAAAACTAGTTTACCATTGAATATATCTTTTTTTTTTGTCCGCAAGAAAAGATTTAGTTCCACTTCCTAATTAGTCCAAAAAATTTCATTACAGAGGACTGACATCCCTTTCCAATGTGTATAACATATACCGCGGTTTATGTTTCAAGCAGTGGTGTATTTCGAAAATTTCAAATTACTCCTCTTGGAAAGATCTAGCATGGTAAGTGGCAAATAAAATTCTACCATACAAAATAAATCTTTGTTGAAGAATACCCAATATCAACAATGAACCTACAGCACATCTATCCAAAAATGCAAATATTACAAATAAGGTTTGAGGAGCTTTGTTAAAAAGGATATGTCATATGAAAAGTTCACGTAGCTTTATAAAGGATGTCTATACTAAGTGCATTATAAATGATGACTTAATATTATACACAATATACCAGAAAGTAAAAAAAATAAAAAAAAGTATAGCCTCCATTGTAACAAAATGAATATACTTTAGGAATGCATAAATCATAACCATACCTTCACTGTATGTTTCAGGCTCTCACTTTAATGATATGATTTTCTTAAGCCATTTTAATTCACCACCATTTTTTTGTCTTTCCTTTCAATATAGAAGAACATTTAGTAATTTTTGTTGCTACTATCATTATTGTAAGAAAGGGAGAGAGAACATACCTATAATTATCAATGATCACTTTCCTCTATCCTTCAATCAAAGCAAAGACATAATCTCAATCCAAATCAAATAAAAGAATTTTATGTTACAAAAGAAACCATAATGCTTCCAAGATTGCAAGATCATAATAGAGACAAAAAGAAAAAGAGAGTGAAGGTTAGGTTTCTTTTTTAAAGATAATAACAATGGAAAATGGAATTCAATGATACATTTAGGTTTAATAGCAAATGTCTTACCTCACAAATATCATACTTCTCTCTGCCTAAGAGGAGTAGGACCATTATTGCACATTAACTTCCAACACCAACGAAAAGAAATAAAATTCACAACTATAACAAGGCCAAAACAATTGCTTAAAATTGATGGTTTATCAGAGCTTCCTATAAATCAATATAAGTTCATTAGCAACATAAAGAGTTTATTTCTTACTCATAGTAAAAACATTCATAACTTTTTTTAATCTTCAATCATTAGTAAATCAAGAGTAACCAAATTACAACAATTTAGTAATGAGTTAGATAACAAGTACTTGTGTTCAAGTTTATATATATAGTTTGTTTATGCTATGATTATCATGCAATTACGATACAACTCAATAGCAACCATAAACAAAAGATCAATAGAAAAATCAAAAGTATTCAAATTCACTTGGGAAATGCATAGACAAACAAAAAAACCCTACACATCATCAAAGTTTAAAATCTCACATTTCATTTTTAATTCTCTTTTTCTCAAAGCTTCAGCCCATAGCCATGAAATCTCCCTTGGTCTTGATTTCCTAATTCAAAAGAACAAAAATCAATTAAAAATCAACCAAATGCTTCATTGAGGCATTTCATCAAACAAATTGTAAGCTACCAAAATGCTTCATCACATGGCCAACCATAAAGAAAAAAATGTAGATTCACATTAGAAAAATGAGCATAAACAACAATATTGAATAGGATGATAGACAAAACAAATACGTATCTCCTATAAAAGCAAAACTATGAGGGATGTTTTTCATAAAAAGAACCATTAATATATCACATTGTGGGTAAAATGAAAGCATTTGAAGTTAATATACTGTGCAAATACAAACAATAGAAATAATGAAACTTTGATTGAATACCTTCATATTATGGGTAAAATGAAAGCATTTGAAGAGAAATGAAAAGAAAATGGGAGTGAAAATAAAAACTCTAGAAGTTGAATCTAAACAAAGAATGGAGACAAACCACGATGGGTTTGATCTCCAGTGAGCTATCGCATGCAATGGCTGGAATTCACCGGCGAGTTTAGTGGTGAAAGGGGTGTTGGGTGGTGGGATTGGCTGAAGGAGAGAAAAAAGAGGATTTCGGGCGTGTCGTCGATGAAAAGTCACGTCGTTCCCGACATGTGTGAGAGAGGGAGAGAGATGGTTAGCAGAAGGAAGAAAAAATCGAGAAGGAGGGGCAGCACGTGGATCTTCCACAAAGAAGAAGAACAAAGAAGAAGAGAAGAAGAGAAGAAGAAGAAGAGGAGGAGGAGAAGGAGGTAGAGAAAGAGTTTTGGAGATATTTTATAAGTTTTATTTTAATAAATAAATTATTTAATGTTTTTAGAATGAAGTATAAATCTGATTTTAATAAACTTTTGATTTAAAATGAATTTTATTTTAATAAATTAAATAAATTATTTTTTGTATCTTTTATGACACCAAATAACTGTCTCGGAAAGTAAAATCCAAAAAATTCCATCTTTTCTTGCCAAAAACGCGTGTTTTGACCTTTTGTGACTTTTTTTTTCTCCTTTCAATTTTATGATGTATACAACTGTCATAATAGGTAGTTTTTCTTGTAGTGAGAGAATTTTTCGTCTAGCAATACAAAACTAGAAAAGAGGTTGGTCTACAAAGGTAACTATTATAAGAGAATTTGTTGGATGATTTGGCTGAAAATGAAGTGTCACACCCCAAACCGTACTACGACGAAAATGCCAAAGTAGTAGGAATAGGATGTGAGTTTGTTACAGTTTTGAAATTTTCTTATCACAAAATATTATTCTCAACTCCTCTTATTCTATCAACTAAATTCAAAATGCAACGATGGTCAACCTAAATGCCAAGTATAATAAATACCTACCAAAACGTTTATTAATAACAGGCGTTTGATACATAATTATAACATTTTGACCGAATAACGAATGCTTAACTATTTCCAAAATGTCTGGAGTCATCTTGGCTCAAATCCTTCAACCTTTTTCTCTACTTGGCCTAAACGCCTGATGCTAGAAGATGAATTTTTGAAAGAATGTCTAAAAGACTTGGTGAGGTTTTATGAAATCCTTTTCGCAATATATTTTCATAAACATCATTTCGCATAAATAACATCACATCATTTCATCTCGCATAAACCTTTCTTTATGTACAAACATATTCATAACATAACAATTTCACATAAACATACATTAGTTAACATTCATTCCTTTCGCCAAGAATCCCAAATCGTTCTCTACACTTGGTCTCATTACCTGACATTTTGACTATTGTATCAACAACATCCAAGAATATAAAGATTCGTTCTTCTTGCTCAGGCCGCTAAGCTTTATATGCTTCGTTCAATGCATAAGTCTGCTTCTTATTACCATGTGGTCCATACACTCCATAGTGGCTTTGACTCTTAATGTGCACATAAAAGTTAACATCATCTCAAGGAATAAACTAATGGTTTGAAAACCATTTCATAGCATGGAAATCGTAATCATCAAATCAAGCTTTAACATGATATTTAAATTTTAGAATACATATACAAACTTTTCATATAAATCTTTTTTTGAAACACTTTTTCATTTGAAATTATTTTTCAAAATAGTAAAGTGGAACCATAAAACATTTAAGAAAAAAACCACTCACCACACTTTAACAAAAATTCTCCTCTTCCTTCTCTTCTCGTGGATAGGAAAGAGACATTTTCTTAATCTTACATGTTAACCCCTATTAAATCAGATTTGGCATTTTCTTAGCCATACCTTACTTCTCGCCTAACCCTATACCGCAAATAACTTTAACCACAACACTTCTCGCGAATAACTTTATCGCGTAGTTATATTTTTACAAGAAATCTTCATCGCGAACTAACCAACTTTTACTCGCCTAGAACACTTATTGCAAATTTAAACTTCAAGGCTTCCTCGCAGACTTCTTCATTGTGAAACTCTTGATTCTTATCGCGAAAACTACCCAACGCCTAGTCGTTTTAGTAAACTTACGCGAACTTTCTTCTGAGAGCGTTTAGACTTATAGATTCTATTGCAAACCCTTCTTTTCTCAAAACTTCCTCGAGAATTAACTTCTCAATTGCAAAACTTATTCTAATAATAAATGATTTTATCACTTAATCTTTTCTAATAATAAATGATTTTATCGTTTAATCCTTTCCGCGGATATCTTCAAACGCTAATTACTATAGTACTTTTAGCCAAAATTTTACTTCTTATACTCGAATTATAAACAGGTCTCACATGAAGGGACATTTTTAGAGGACACTTGCAAAGACAATAACATAATTTTGACATCATCATCATTATATAAAGACATTTCTTTTTGTTTTTACATGTTAGGTGAAATCTTCGTATCATCCACATATATTAGTTTGGTTACCATAAATCCAACATGTGAGAGATACATGAAGGACAAGATAAACAATTAAATAAGATAATGGTTATAATAGAATTTACGAATATTTGAAAAAATTCTAACAATATTTATTTTTCTTGGTTCGATAGTCTATCGAAAGATCAGAAGCTTAGAGATCTTCTAAATCCATCTAAAAAAGTGATTGAAGCTAAAGAAGCTAACATGAATGACATAATCAAAGGGAGGATTGAAGATAAAAATTGTTATTTTATTTGTAGAATTGTTAGAATTCAAAACAAAGAAAATGAATGGTTTGAAAAATGCACTTCATGTAATGAAAGACTCTATCCCTTAGATTCTAAAATAACATCATGTCAAACATGTGAAAATAATAAATCGTCTTTCATTATAAAGTTCATGTTGAGATTATTGATATCCAATAGAGAGGATGAAATTTATGCTACAATGTTTGACACTTCTGAGTACTTAATTGGATGTAGTGTGAGAAAATACAATAAAGATCTATAGGTAAATTACACACATTTAAATATTTAACTTTCATACAATTCCATGTATTAAAAAATTGTCTTTATCATAAATTATTGTAGGTGTCCAAAAAGGATAAAAGTAAATTCTATTTAAAACTTAGTACTTTCTGAAGACAAGAAGTATTGCTTTTTGGTTAGGATGGATAAAACAACCAAAGTTAATCGTGCCTAAAATCAAATTGTTCATAACTTTGTACAGTTTGATCTATGGCAAACAAAATACATGGGGACAACTCAAGAAAAATAAGAAGATGATAAAAAAGATAACAAAGGGATGAAGTTGACATCATGATATGCTAGAAAGAATGTTTATGTTTAGGAGTTTTTTCAATATAGAAAAATTTGACAAACTATTCACACTTCATAGAACAAAACCACTAAAAGACAAAAAAAGAAAAAACACTTGATTTTTAGTTTTTATATGATGTGTAAATATTTTGTCAAATGTTCTATTTTCAATAATTTTTCTTATGATTATTAAAATTTTCTTATACTTTTTAAAGTGACCGTTTTTCAAAGGCTTAGCCTCTTGAATTTTTCTTTGCATTTTGGAAACAATATGAATTTTTTATACTACAATAAAATTCAATTGTTCAAAAGTTTATAATTTTGCACTATTGAGTTGTCTTATAATTTATAATTTCCCTAACAATATTAAAAAACATGAACGGATAGATTTATTAAGGGGCCAGCAGGGCACGTCCCCCTTATATTATTAGTTTTTGTATTTTAATATCAATTTTGAAGTCACATATTACAATATATATTAAATAATGTTTTATTTTAGCAATTTCTCAATTTAATTTGGGAATTCCAAAATACCAATACATTGACAAAAAATAATTAAGAAGCTAATTTTCTTATTAAGCATGCTTTAATAAAGTATAGATTAGAGAGAGAAAAACTTACGTAGTGTGACAATCTCTGAATCTACTAAATCTTCAAATTTGGGAACACCAACCATCTGAGACCTTTCTATCCTTTAGGATGAGATTGGTGGTGTAGGAACCAATTGGGATGAGAAAAGGTTTAGAGAGAAAACTATTTTTGCAGAGAGTAAAAACATTGACTTTTTCTTAATTAAGAAAAATTGTTTTTCTTTTGCATATTTGTAACTCGCTTTCCTTGAGGGAGTATGAGAAAATCATGAAATTCTATTAATTTAAAAAATATTAAATTAATAGAAATTTCAAACCAACTAATTAATTAATCAATCGGTTAATAATTAATTAAATCATATTTAATTAATATTTAATTTAAATTATATTTAATGAATATCTCTCAAATATCTTATAGTTTTAAATTAATTTAGTTAAATAAAAAAAAACTAAACTATCAATTAATTCTCCAATTAATTAATTGCTAAATTAAATATCTTATATTCAACTTAATATTTGAATCATATTCAAATATAAATTTCTCTCATAACCAATAATTTTAATATGAATCCAATTCACATTAAATTAATTTTGAATCATATCCAAAGTTAAAATTAATATAATAATGTTTGATTAAAATATAAACTTTATAATATAGTGTATCACTATACATTATACTAATTTCCAAAGTAAATTCGAACATTTCAAATTACAACCAATATAAATAAAGCTAGGAAGGGAACCTAATGGACTTACAGATTAGAAACTACAACGATATGAGATTAATTGGCCAAACTCATTAACCATATTAATCAATATTCGTTAAGTGTGTGTACACTCCACTAAAGATTCACAACTGAACTCTTCTCACTGTAGATATATTTCTGTGTCCACTGATATAGACCAATAATAGTATGTTAGTCCTTCATGAGTGTTCATAACACCAGCTGGTTCAAATTACCATTTTATCCTGAGTTAGCTCTAATCTTTAAATACCAGTACTCCTATAATGAACAACTTGTTTATGGTCCAACCAATAAACAGAAAGCCCTGTCTTGCATAGAGAGGGTAGGGTCCTTTGTTTAAGTTCCAAAGTCACCATTGAAGGGAACACTCATCTACTTACCTTAAAGTCGAGAAAAAGTGAATTTCATTTTGTGTGATTATGTTTTCAAATCCCCACTCGGTCTTGTCCCCAAAATGATAAGCATATTGAGTCGGTAATTGCCACTCTCACCTATACAAATCAAAGAACAATCCCTCGCGAACAAGAGTTCATAATACACTTAGGATTAAAACTAAGTTACCTAGGTCATCCTAATGAAATAGAAACCTAACTAGTTAAGGGAGTTACATCTAGTGGTTACTATTTCGTGGCCTGGTCTTATACAAACTTATTGCATAGGATATTCTCATTCGCATGTCACCTACACGAACGCCTTATATCATTGCGTTTGTATCAAATACAAAGTGAGCTGTATCCATAGTGTTACTAGGATAAGGTATCCATCTTTATCCCTATACTATAGACCGTTTAAGCTGATCTCGAACATTGATCCATGTATGTCTTTACATACTATTCAAGACTCATCAAACCGCTTACAATGTTAGTTTATTGGATTTGGTTTATTGAGACAAAACTAATAGTATAATCAATATCATTTATTATAATAATAACATTTTATTAATAACGGTTAATAAATTATATTTACAATCTACGAGTTTTAAGACATAAATCCCAACAGTACCCCCACTTCATAACCACCAAATTAGTTGTTTGAATCTTTCATTTTGCAACTATTTTCACAAAATAGGTTTTTTTATTCCAAATACCAATAATTTTCTTTCTCCAAATATCAAATTTCTTCCTAAATTGTTACAAAATATACTTTATTCCAAACATCAATAATTTTCTTCTTTCTAAATTTCAATAATTTTCTTTTCTCAAATATTAATTTTCTTTTCAAATTTTAATAATTTCATTTCTCCTAAGACTCCAAATGTCAATTTTATTGGCAAATTTCATTAATGACATACAAGGAAGATAATTTTTATGAAGAGGAAAAAAACATAACTAAGATAAAATCACAACTTATTTCCTAGCCATCATTTGTTATCTAACAAATATTTAGAAAAAAATGCAACAAAGCAGTGATCTAAATCTCCACTCTCTTAATGATTTTAGTGATGCCATAGGATTCACCTAATCAGTCTATTGATCTTGTAGGTACACATTATGTGGTGATCCTATAGGACATCGTGCCTACAAGGTATACTATCCAATAGCAAAATCTAACAAACTATTTCCCTCAGTCCAGATAAGTTCATTCCGATCTAACAGTCCAAGAAAGTTAAATCAAATTATGATCAAAACTATCAACAATATTCCAATTCAATACATAACCGATCAAAAGAAGCATGCTAGTACATATCTCAGTTCGGTCATCAATGTAACAAGCCATCAACAGATCCAATCCTATGAATAAACAGTCAAGATAAGAAAGTTCACACATATGTCGATTTCAGACATTCCACTACATAATTCAGTCGAAACCTCTTAATTCTACGCATTTTAACGTTATGCATAAATAGTCAGACAATCTTATACGGTACATTTCAACTTCAATCTAAGGTTGGTAGTAGAAATCACTTACCTCAAATTTAGCTAAGTTCCTTGGTTAAAATAAAATCCAAACGAACCAACCCAGGCGATGGAGATTTGAACCCCACTCTAATCTTGTCGTGAAATCCAAGAACTCAAGCGTTACTTCTCCAATGCATCTTCAAGAATTAAATTTTAACCAAACAAATTAATCCAACACTACATCTTAATATGGCTACAAAAAAGACAACCACAAAACCCACAAACCACACCCTTACCACAAAACAATGACATTTCACGACAAGGTAGAGGGACAACTCAGATCTAGGCGTGACTTGAAGTGGAGTGGATCAACTCAGATGGCTTGCAGACAAGCTTGGACGGAGGAAAATGACTCGCATCTCAGCTGGGTGACTTGTTATGAGAAAACATGCATGACTTGCATGCTTTGATGAAGTACTTCAGCGCAGACTGGTTTACCAGGAGAGGGGGTGAAGAGGTGACGCTGGACTTAAAGGTAAACTCAATAAAGCTCGGATAACGATGATCTTTGTGCGAAATATTGGATGTAATTGGAGAAGAAGACCAATGGGCACAAATCAACTCTCCTTTTCATTTGGCTCGACGAAGAGAGACCAGCTGCTGAATAGGTGTTCGAACGACATTGGCTACGACCAACGATGCTTGATGAAGAGACAACAGATGGAGCTTCGCGGTAAAGAGAGAGACTGACGAGGAATAGGCGAAAGCAAACTAGGATTTGAGGAAGAAGATGATGGTTTAAATTTTGGCACACTATTCGAAGGTAATTATTTAAAATAATAATAACAATAATACATATTATTGTTTACCTTTTTCCTAACAAAATTTCCTTTTACTTTTATATAAATAAAAATTAACTTTCTCTTTCGCACAAAACTCCAATAAAGGAACACCCAAAAATTTAAAATCTTAATAAGATAAGACAAATAGGTTGAAAAAATACCTCAAATTTTGGGGCGTTACACAAAATGTAATCAATATTATGTATACAAATATAACAAAAAAAAAGTCATATAAACCAAACAAATATTGTCATGCCTCGCTCTATTGTCACACTTCACAAAGAATTCCTAGACATTCAATGCATCTTCCTCATGGAGTGACATGTCAAACGCCTAGTAAGCAGAACAACTTCGTAAATGAAAATTTTAAATGAGAAAGATGATCTTGAAGGAAAGAACGTTTCATTAATGAACGACTATAGAGGTACATTAATCGTGGGTACTTAAGTCCCTCAAAACAAACAAAACACAGACTGACTCGACTTTACTGGCCTAACATCTACTAAAATGACCACTACTAAAATGACCACTACTAAAATGATGCCAGTACAAGTCATAAAAGGCGATCATGATTGCAAGTTCAACCCTGGATGTCCTTCATTACTTGGAGGGAGAAGGGATGAAACAAATGTTTGAAAGGTTAGACAAAAATGCCTAGTGAGTCGATTCTTTTAACAATCACTATCAAATAAATCAAGTTACTGTTTGACCTTACAATCAAATATAAGAAATCGACATTTCAATAAAGTAACTCTTCATTTCACAATTTATCTTAATGTATGCCTCCCACATACTAGATATTTGCCTTGCAGAATTATTCTGCATATGTTATTTACACTTGTGTACCCCTTTCCTTTGTTCAAGTGTTTACCACACTCTTTTTTCAAATTGTGGCTATGTGAAGTAAACTCAATAAGTATAACAATTTCCATCAATCCCTTTACGCATTGTGCACCTTCCAATGCCAGATCACACAGCAAGTAAAGAACATCTCATACTAGATCACATAACAAGTATGATGCATCTCATACCAGTTGACACAGCAAGCATGTGATATTCTATTCCAGATCATATAACAAGAATAAAACATCTTACCCCATATCACACAGTAGGAGTAAGGAATCTTATCATTTAGAGTACAAGATCAACTTACTTCGAAACATAATGTAAGTCTCGTTATTTAAACACAAGGTAATACAGTGTGTAGAGAGTATACTATCATAACACTTCTTTTCACTAGTAAACTTACTTACATTGTTGGTGAAAAATATGCGAAAAATCATACGTTTCATGGATTTGAAAGCAAAATAGTAAAATATTATGTTCTTAGTACAACACATTAGCTTGTAGTTACATACCAAAACAATATTAAATTTAACATGTAATTAAAATTATTTACTTTCCATTCCTCACTTAGTCTAGCGTCCACAAACGATTCCTAATGTTCTTGATTTATACGAGAATAGATTTTAGGGGGAAACTGCAAAAGTGATAGTTAATCCTTAAACAAAAGTATGTACTTCTGAATCAACATGGTCTTGAAAGTATGAAACTTTCTTGATGTAGAAATAAGTATAGAATGTTTGGCATTAGGGTGTAAATCAAACGACATCTACACAATAGGAAAGAAAAGCATATTTGAACGTAATGTGTAAATCAAACTACATTGTACGAGAAACATAATTATGTCATGATTTGTGTGTCCAAAATTTTCTCTTTCAGATTGTTTCGAAACTTCTTTCCAAGATTTGTATGTCATAGAAATTTGTTGTCGAACACACACACCAAGGAAGTTTTGATATTTTCTTAGAAGTGGCTCCAGTAGGTTACTCATGTTCACTAAATTAAATAGGCAACCATTGCCCAGAAGTTCTTACTGATGCCAACTTAGACATAATAGCTGAGCCACGTGGAACAAATGATCTATTTCTTACTTCTAGAAGCATTTGTCTTTCATTCTCACTACTAGTATTTGAATCCTCCATTTATGAATATGTAAATAATATATTTACATTAGTAAGTAAAATAATGACATACCCTAAGCATAGTAATTATAAACTCTAAGCATAAATGCATTATAAATCAAAGTAATGACATACGAAACATTTATCACAATCATTACTTATCTACCTATCCACCCTCACAATCATGTCTAATATATGTTGAAATTGTATCATCAATCTCGTTAGGTGTATCAACATTGGGTATCCTTTGAATGATTCCATAATCACACTCTTGAAGCATATCTCCTATTTCATCTCCAAATAAATCTTCTTCAATAGTTCTTTGTGGAGATGATAAAACCATTGACCTTTCAAGATTTGAAAAATCTTTGATATAAAATACTTGTTTTGCTTGGGAGGCTAAAATGAATAGGTCTGATTTATGTCCATCAAGTTTGAGATCCACAATGGTAAATCCATGCTCGTCCACTTTCACTCAATTTCTATTATCAACCAAATCGCACTTAAATAAAATAAAAAATAAATCATAGTAATCAATCTCTCATATCTCTTGTATTACACCATGAAAGGTCATATCTAACATGACAGGATTTTTGTCTTTAGAACTAGAGACTTGCATCATAGCGGTTATTGTACTAACTCCGCTATTTTGAACTCTCCTAATATCGTCATGCTTTTTTGTGTGATAGAAATAACCATTAATCATGTAACCAGAATAAGTGGCCACATCTATAGAATGTTTGTGAGCTATGCATCTTAAATAAGGCGTGATTGTGTTTTTGGGAACTTCAAGAGCAAGTACAACCTAAAAAATATATTGGATCTATTTAGTTAGATCCAAAACAAGCAAAGAGTATGATTCTAGTGATTGCTCGTGTGGACAACCACCGATTGAATGTCTGATTATGCTATTCTTAAATCCATTTGTTACTTCTAGCTTTACTAAAGTTAAGCTTACCAAACTATCTATATGTTGTGTGTCATAAATGACAAGTTATTAGGTAATTACATAACCAACTTACGTAGTATGAGAATAGATAGAGTTTAACACATACTTGACGTATGGTAGAACATTATTATATTTTGAATAGCAAAGATAAGCTTGATCTAACTCCAGCCACATTTGAAGAAGAAACTGATAATGCTTTATCCATGTTTGAATATGATTTTATTACATATGAGTTAAGTCCAATAAATCTAACTCCTGCCATAAATTCAAAACATAACTCTGTAGCCTCTTCAACAATATAATTTTCTACCATACATTCTTCTGGTCGATTTCATTTTCACACATAAGTTTTCAGAACTTTCATATATCGTTAAAAAGGATGCATCCACCTTATTTAAGCATATCCACAAAACTCAATTTCTCTTATGAAATGCACTACAAGGAACCATTATAGTGAAAATGATGGAAAAATGCTTCTTTAATAGGCATAAAGTGACAACTACATCTTCTTGCATTCCCTTTAAGTGTGATGAATCAATTGTCTTCTTACATATAATATTAAAGAAGAACATAGCCAAATAATTACAAGTCTTACATATTTCAGAAAAATACCACGAATTGTCATAGGTAACAATTGTTGCATAAGAACGTGATGGTCATTCGACTTAAGTCTGTAAAATTTCAAATCTGTGAGTGACACTAAACTTTGAATGTTCGATGAATAGCCTTCAAGTACTTTAAGTTTAGATAATGTCTTACAAAAACTCAACTTCTTCGCTTGAGATAATGTATAACATGTTGAGGGTTAAAAGATCTTTTTCTCCCTTACTTAAGAGTCTAACTCTGATCTAATGTTCAATTTCACCACATCTAATTGACTTTTTATTCCATCTTTTGTTTTATTTGGAATATCAAGCAATGTGACAATAAGATTTTCATACACACTCTTTTCAATGTGCAATCACGTCTAAACAATGGCACACATCAAGGTACTTCCAATATTCTAACTAAAAAAAAAAAGACTTTTCTCTCAATAAGTTTATGAAGAACTCGCTTCACTCTTCTTCTCTTTGATAGTTCTCTTAACAAATGGATGTTCGTACTTGTTTATACAAAATTTTTTTCCCCACTCAATGGTTTGTGGAGTGCATTCTAATTCTTGTGCACCATTGAAAACTTTCTTCTGTTCCCTATATGGATGATGACTTGGTAGAAACTTGGGATGCCTAATATATGTCATCTTTCTTTCTTTGGGCAAATAAATGGATGAAGTTTTCTCCCCATAAATTGGTCATGCATGATCTTTGACTATACAACCACACAAATTGTCATAGATAGGAAAATCATTAATAATTCATAATAAAATAACTTTGAGCGTGAAACATTGATCTTGATATGCATCATAACATTCTACCCCTTCATGATAAAGTTTTTTCAAATCATCAATTAACAGAGCTAAATAAATATCTATTTCATTTCTCAATTTTTTGGGGCCAAATATTAGTGCAGTCAACATAAAAAATTCACTTCATATACAACCATGAAGGTAGGTTGTATGTCACTAACATCATTGGCCAACAACTATATCTATTGCTAAGATCTCCATGCAAATTGACCTCATTTGTGGAAAGAGCAAGACTTAGATTTCTAGGTTATAACCAAACTCTGACCATAAATTATCTATTTTTTCCATGATAATGTATTTTTTGGATGTTGTAATAAACCATTCACTTCTCTTTTTTTAGCATCCACATAAATAATCTTGATGTCTCTTTGCTTTGATTTTTTAGGAATCTTCCATCTTGACATACCACAAGATGGCCATACATTTGCATCAGAGAGTTTTTTTCCTAAACAAGCAACAATCATTCCTACATGCATGAATCTTCTCGTACTTCATTCCAAGAATACACAAAATCTTTTTTGCTTCATAAGTAGAAATCGAGATTTCGTTAGGAGTAGGTAAGATGCCATAAATTAATTCTAACTCTGTGAAACTCTCATCACTTCATCCAAATTGAGCTTTCAAATTATATAACTTTATCAATGTAGGTATTTTGATAAAAATTTTACAATTAGGATACATTGGTTTCTTGACATCATCTAGTAGTTTCTCAAAATTTTCGGACTTGTCATTAAAATAATTGTATACAACCTCAAACATTCCAATTGTGTCATCAACATAGTCCTTGTCAATTTCTTCTTTTGCACTACTAAAGACACTTTCATTGTTTTTCTTCATTGGTAGTGATTTACCATAAAAAAAATCCACACTTGATAACTCTGATTGATGTCATTAAAAAATAAGAGATCTATAATTATACTCACATCTAAAGTTTTTTCATTTATGCACTTTAAACAAAGACAAGTCATGACATTTGACATCTTCGAATGTTTCAACCCATTTTTAATAAACATCTTAACTCCAAAAGCATAATTAGTTGACATTCTATTCTTTTTAATCAATGACTTATCCATATTGTATAAGATGAACTTAATCTACAAAAAAAAATTTAAAAAAACAACAAGGAATAATTAAGTAATCTTAAAGTTGTGAACTTAACTATAATCAACAATAATACCTAAACATTTGAATACTAAATATAATTTATAAAAAGTTCTATATACACCTAAATAACCAAACAAATAGGACAAGTCAAGACTATCGAATAAGCACATATGAAAAAAAAAAATTAAATTCTTATCCACATTCCAAAAACAAACAAGTTCTATATACACCCAAACAACTTCAATACTTTTAATCGTATCACTCAATCAACTAACAAGCAAAACTCAAACTAGGTTGATTCAACTTGTAACACTTTTTTAAGAAGAACAAAATAAAACAAATGATACTAAAAAAACCCTCTTATCAAGGTCATGAAAAACGCTCATTCTATAAGAGCAACAATTGTCTAAAGAGTATCAACATTCACCTATAGAATTCAACAATAGATATTTGTCATAGATGTATGTCAACAACTTCAGAAAAAATACTTTTAAATCATATGAAATCCAAAGTTACAACACTAAATGAACTTCAAATGAATAATAAATAGAAAAACTACCTTCTCAAGTATCTCCTTGATTGCTCTTTGTCACTCAACTTCTCACTTCGACCGTTCTTAACGATGTTATCGCAAAAGGTAGCAAGGAATTCTACACAAAAGTTGCAACACTAAATGAACTTCAAATAAATAATAAACAAGGGCTACTTAAGAAAGAAGACCTCTATTCATCATTCAATACCTATATTTCATCCTATTAATTGTATCTACTCTAGAGGCTCTAACCTAAGACATTCCATCTTTGTCTTTTTTTTTCTTTCTATTAGGGGAGAAAGGAGTCCCTCATATCTATGTTAACTACTTGAGTTGCTTTTCTTTGTTATCTTTGCATTTATAGTGTGGAAAAAATCGTAGTGTCAAATGTTTAGTAGTTAATGCTAATAGAATAATGAAAAAAAATCCAATAAGCAAAATGCAATTTTTTTTGAAAGAAAGTTAAAAGGAAAACGAATTCATTCCCACCTAGATGCAAACTTCTCATCTCACCTCGCAACCAACCAAGATGAGAAGACCAAAATACAAACTTAAATAGTTAATTTAAAATCCAAGAACCAAAATAATTAGTTTCACTGTTTAAAAATAATTAATTTTAAAAAATTCAACAAGTGAAATGCAAACTTCTAAACTCACGACCAACCAAGAAATTTTAGAAATTATACAGAGAGCAAGTGAAATTTACATTGCCGACTTCTGAATCGTTCAAGGCATTCAATGGGCAACACTTTTGCAATAGATCTAGCCACAAGCAGATCAGATCTGAGTTTGCGAGACAGACGCGGCTGGCCATGGTGGCGGAGAGGGTTGGGCATGGACCTAATGGTTGAAGAAAAAGACTTGCCAGACGGTGGTGGTGAGCACAACGACAATTAAAGAAAAAAACTAGCCTGAAGGACTGTTTGACAAAAACTAGACACAAAGGACAACGATAGTGGTGGTGGTGGTTTTGACGATGACTGGGCACGGACTAGACACAAGAGACGATGGTATGGTGGCTTCGACGATTGTTCAAAAAAGAGAGGGAAAAAAGTGAACTGAGATTGAGAACAGAAAGAAGATATTGACAAAACGAGGAAGAAGTCGTGTGGCATGAAGAAGAGTAAAGTAAGAGAGAAATACTTAATTTTTTACAAAATAATAAAAAAAATAACCTTAGCTTTAATGTTAAATTTACACTAGCACCCTCTATAATGTCAGTTTTCTTCTAGTATTTTGAGAAAAGAAGATAAGACTGAATCAAACAGGACAAAACCCCTTATCTGATAGGATATTGTAAATGAAAACTTAAAACCTAAAATTATTTTAATAGTTCAAATATTAAAGGTGGGGAAAATTTTCATCAAAATACCTTTTCCATCACATCATATAATGACCAATTCATTATATTATATATTGACCACTAAATACTAAACATTACAATATATTTTTTTAAGAAAAGAAAACATAGAAATGTCATCCAATGGGGAAACTTATATGTGTATATGTAATTTTTATTTGTAACTTTAATTATTATGCATTAATATGTATGTTTTGAGTTATTATATCTTGGTCCCGTTCAGTTTTGTAATCGATATCACGTGCATAATACATATCTATTGACCATATATTACTATTTAAAAAAAAAGACAATGCAAAAAAAAAAACAATGCATGTTTGACATGTTTATTTAATTTTTAATATAAGTAAATTTCGTTATTATAGATTTACCATAAGAAGTCTTACCAAATTAGAATTTATAGCTATTAATATTAATAGTGATGTTTATTTATCATAGGTGTTTGATGCTGAAATTCATTTGGATTCCATGAATCTTGGAGAAACGATTAAAGAAAGAAACATGACTTCAAGTTAAGAAAAGACAAAAATCATGATTTTCCTTCGACATCATTTTCATAAGGGACTAAAGATTTAATATCTACGGTAAAAGATCCCTATAAACTATGACAAAGTTAAAGAAAGGTATGATCATCCAAAAAATGTGGTTCTTCCTAAAGCTTGATATGATTAGAGGCACCTATAATAGATCACATATTCATTATTCCAAACGTATTCCTGAAAAAAGAACACGCAAAAATGAAAAGGAAACTGTGAAAAATGAACATGAACATAGATAAAAAAAATTCCAAGAACGAATCAGAAAAGCAATACATGAAAAGGAACATACAAAATTGAAAATGCAACACAAAAAAATGAACAAGGAAAATTAGAAGATGACTTCATCATCGGCTTTTAAGGGCATGTATACAAAACCTGAGAAGAACCGACCACCTCTATTGTGCTCAGATTGCCAATGCCCTTAACATTCTTCAAATGTAGCATCTCTCTCTTCAAAACATTTTTGTGCACATGTAGAAACGATAAAGGGGGAAATTGCAATGTTAAGGAAGATATCCTTGCATGTTCATCAAGAAGCCTTTTCAAACCCTAACGAAGGCAAGGTGGAACCCTAATGAAACCAAAGAGGGGAAGGAGAAGGGTTTTGGGACAAATGCGTAGAAACAAAGCCGTGATCAAAACCAAGGACTAAGATTTGGGATTCGAAGAGATTTTTTTTAAGACGGAGATATGAAATTAAGAGAGGAAAAAGAAAGGATTTTATACTACGTTGATATGATGTTTGAAGAGTTTTCATGAGAGGTTTTTGACGGTGGTGATGTGATATTTAGAAAGGGAAACAATAGGGAAAGGATGAATTGCTGAGATTTGGAGAGGAAAACGAAAAGAGAGATGGGAAAAGAGGAAGAAGATGAGAAGTATTATGTAAAAAAAGCAAGGGATGGATAGATTTGGAGTGAGGATTACATCAGATTGATAGGGAGAGTGTGAATGGGTTAGGGAAGGAGTTGAGGGGAGTGAAATTCTATAATCCTAGGGTTTCCATAATCCGATCCCAAAATAAGTTCACTAAACATGAGAGATAAAAACAAAAGTTACTAAATGGCTTAAATTGCCTTTGTTTATTGTTTTAGATTTTTACGAAGTAAAAACAAAAGTTATGGTATGAAAATTAGAAAAGGCAATCATACGTTTTTAAAATAAAATAAAAAACCAAATGATTATAATAAAAAGATATAAATTGTTATGTATTGAATGTGCATGAATCATCAATTTTATTTATCTATTTTGCATGGATTTCAAAGATTTCAAATAATCAATTAAATATAAAAGATAAAACTTTGATTAATGTATAGTAAAATAAATGGAGATATTTCATGTGCAATGCACTTTTACTATCTAGTTTATATATAATTTATTATATATATATAATTCATATTGATATATATGCATTATATTACATATACAAGATATAAAAGATATATATTGAATGTATAGTATACAGTATATATTATAAGAAGTTTTATTTAAATATGGTAAATGAAAAAAATACTTAAAAGTTTATTGTGGTTTCAGAAGTGTTTATTAAAATATTTTAAATTTGAATGGGTCGGGGGTTTACATCCACCAACGAATATAATATAGACCAGGAGTTGAACTCCCCTCAACTTTATCATCTATATATATATATATAAAGTCTTAAAATTTTAATATGTAGGTACTTCATAGAATACTTTGTTTGTCTGCCTCTTCAACAAATGTTAGAATTTTATCTATTAAATTTATTTTTCAATTTTTTTTCTCAAATTACAACCATTCATTTTAACCCAAGAAATAATAATTATACTATTATTTTTTTTCTAGAATAATCTTTCTTACTTAAATTATAGTTATTACGTTATTCATCTTCATTTATTTTATTATTATTTTTCTAAAACTTAAACTTAATTTTTTTAGCTTTCTAATTTTTTTCAACATATTTAGCTTCTTTTTATATATCTTCTCATAACTTGTAAAGTAAGTTTTTGTTTATTTATTTATTTTTATTTTCCTTTTAAATTTGTTATTTTATTTATATGTATTTTTTTAATATTTAAAATCATTCTTAGTATTTGTTTTAGTTTTTAAATTTTCTTCTTCAACATCTTGGCTTCTTTTTCAACTTTATCTCCTAATTTATGGGTAAATTTTGTATTTTTTTTATTTTTTCAATTTTTTTTCTTTTTATACATTTAGTTCTCATATTTCAAATCATTTATTTTTTTTACTACTCCTACATTTTGTATATCGAGATGTAAAGAATGAAGCAAATTATCACATATGTATATTCTCCTTCATATATTTTTCTTCTTTTTAATAATTTATACTAAATTTCTCATAATATTAGTAACATACATACATACATATGTATCTATATATATCTATATCTATATATATATATATGGGAAATTTCATCAAATGACAAAAACATTTAGAAAAAACAACCTATGACACCTATTTTTTTCATATTGCGAATATGACAAAATTAGTGATATTAACCTGCTATTAGATGACTATTAGAGAGCTATCGAAGGGCTATTAGAGAGCTTTCAGAGGATTATCAGTTTTTAAATTTTCTACTTTTGCAATTTAGAAAATGTAGTGACATGAGTCTTATTATTATAATTTTTTTTGTTATTTTTGCAAGCGCCCCTATATATATTGTAGTTTTGTTGGGTTGGATTAATATAAAAAAAAAGAAAGAATCATCATCAATTTAAGAAAAAAGTATAATTGTTCTTTAATTTGTAATTTTATTTTCATTTAATATTGATCTATAATGTTATGATAAGAAAATTATTGTAGTTTTGTTGTGGTAGGAATGCTACATTTCATTCCAGAACAAAGCATATTGATGTGAGATACCATTGGCTTAGAGATGCTTTAAATGATGAATTGTTTGAGCTTGAGAAAATACATATTGACCATAATGGATCCGATATGTTGACAAAGAATCTACCAAGAATGAAGCTTGAGTTTTGTCGTTCCATAGAGGGAATGACAAGTTCCTCCTCAAAGTGAAATAAAAGGAGATTTGATAGGCTTATTTCACTAAGCCCAACCCACATTTTCTAGATTAATTTTTTATTATGCAAATTGACCAGCCAGTTGTGTCGGTGTAATTTATAGTAATTGTGTGACGACAAAACAGTGAGTGAAAAGTTGAAAAAAAAAGTATAGTGCAGTTCTGTTCTTCGACCATTCAGGGGTTTATATGTGGTCTGATCGAGCTAAAATTTTGACGATGGAGATTCATTTGGAGCTATTTATAGTCATATTCCAGTGGATAGTTGGCTATCACATATAATGAGATCTTTTTAGTTTTCTTCATTGTTATTGTCGTTTGTTGTTGAGATTATTATTCTTAAGATTTTGCCTCTAGTTGTGGCTAGGAAGAACTTTGTTGTACCCATTAAAGATTATATTGGAGATTTTGATTTTGGTCCATGGTTTTTTTACTCGTCACGTTGAGGTGGTTTTTCCACGTTAAATTCGTTGTGTCAATACTTTGATTATTATTGTTGATTAGTATTCTAACAGGTTCACACAAGAGTGGGATAATTGATCCAAGTTAAAGGTATCTATCCCAACAAAAACTACAATATTTTGATAAATATTTTCAAAAGTAACCACGTCAATATAGATTTCTATATATAATATATATAATATACATATTGGTGGTGGATTATGGGGACATTAATGAAATGTAAGCTTGAGACACATGAACAACAAATGAAGTAATAATTGTTTGACACGACATTGAACACTAAGAATATATGTTTGTAGGACACATGGGGTAAATGGGTGACCATTTGTTTGTTAATTACTCTATGCATGATCATCTAATATCTATTATTAATAATTATAATAAAGCATTTTAAAAATAAGTTTTATAGACACACATATGATCAACTATCAGTTATTTAATTGAATTGACTTATTTTATATATATAAAAAATATCCCACATGGGTACCCAATCCCCATTAGAAATCTCACTCTGGATGTATGTAAAATCACATGGACAATTTTATAAAAATAAAGAATAGAAAGGAGTGCTTGAACAAGGACGAGAATCATCTTCACTCCTACCACAGACATCTTTATAGTAAGAATCTATTTAAGAGAACCTTGTTAACACAAGCAAACATGAACACTATTTATTACTAAATTATATCTGTCACTAAATCCTAACTTTTCTTATCTTAAGTTGTGTAATAAAAGAATAAATATATTTTCAAATAAAACTAAATGAACTAAAATATTTACAAGATATAGCAAAATTTTGTAAATATTTTGTCAATTGTATCATTTTTACCATTCTAAAAAAATATCTACTATATTCAATCTTTATCTCTATTGTTACGATGTGGTCCCACTTCCTTTATTATATCAATTTATTAATTATATATTTAAATATGGTGGTGAGTCTTTTTAGAATTGTTGTTACAATATCCCACCTTTCTTGGACAGTTTGAATCTTTATTCTTTCAGATTATTTTAAAGTTGTTTTTGCGTAGAGAATTGTTTGGTAAAAGAAGTCTTCGCCTTTCTGCATTGGTTGGATTATATATTCTGACAAGTGGTAAGTGTTTGGGATGCACTTTCGAGAACCAATGTGTGGCGATACAACATTTTTAACATAAGAGATCGATTAGCTATTCAAGGATGCTTGAAGCTAGGTTGCAAGTATAAGCTAGGATTGCAAGGATGCTTGAAGCTAGGATTGCAAGTATTGATTAAGGGGGAGTAATCCTAATAATGTTATGATAATTGTTATTGTACAGTTTAGTTCTGGTTGTTGAGTCAGTCCATGGTCAACACTTTGGTTCATGTTGTTGTACCCTTAATCATAACATTGTAATGATCAATTACTGCACGAGTAATATAATCTCTTATCATGGGTCTAAGACCATCAAAATATAGATGTTGTGTCATCGAATTGAGTTGCCAAAGTTTGACGTGTTCTCTGTGTTTTTATGTACTACCATAGTTGTTCTTTCTGTTATTAACTCTCGATACAATAAACAGTATAACAATAACTAAGTATGTGTTTTCTCAATTGGTATCAAAGAGGGTTGATGCTGGTTCATTGAGTTTTCAATGGCGTTGATTAAGGACGATGAGTTAACAACTCGAAGCATAAGGTGTCATGAATGCGAAGTATCCTCTGGTAGCAAGTTCGAGGAATTTGGAAGATCCCTTATCAATATTGTTGCAGTAGATGAATCTACTGAAGATGGTTGTTGAAGTGGGCAGATGAAGTTTGGTTCATATACCGAGGGTCTAGAATCATCATCATGTGTTATTCCAAATGGTGACAATCTCTTCAGAAAATGAGAGAAAGATTAAATTGTGTTAAAACAACATCAAGAAAGAATTCAAAGGCCGGTCGAAGAAAATCACCGTTATTTATCATCCATTGCAATGCTAAAATCAGAAATATAAGAGGCTCGCCGTGAGTATGATTTCCTGTCCAAGAATGTCAAGATGCTCACATCAGGTACTCAAAGTCTTGAAAATATAATAAACGATGGTAAATTGAGACTAAATAAAATGGGTCTGGGTTATTCTGGTAGTAGCTCTGCTGATACTTTCACAACAGTATTTGTAAAAGCATCTGGTAAAATTGATCAAAGTACGAACTCGTTACCTTTCAAAAGAGAAAATTTGATTATCAAGAAGAGATGGTCTGTCACTTCTATGGAAGACTTGGTCCCATACGACCATTTTGTTACCGTCTACATGGTTTTCCATTAAATAGAAAAATTGCCCGTAGAAATTAGTCTTGGAACTCCCAAGACTGCCTGTAGACCTAAAAGAAGCAACGATGCACTCAGGAGCTACTGATTAGTACTTTGACAGTGGGTGTTCCCGACACATGACATGTAATGCTAACTTCTTCTTTAATTCAAGGAATATTGTTTTGGCTCAGTAGTGTTTGATGATGGTGTGAAGGACAAAGTTATTAGAAAAGGAAACATGAGTAAAGCGGGATTACCAATTCTAAAGAATGTTATACTTGTAAAGGGATTATTAGCAAATTTGATTAGCATTAGCCAACTGTGTGATGAAGGTTTCAATGTTAAATTTTTAAAAGGCAAATGTCTTGTGACTGATAGAGATCATGACAGGTACACGATCTTATGACAATTGTTACTTGTAGACTTCTAATGTCTTTAAATTTAGATGTAGCATCCCTAAACACTATGAGTTTGGCCCGCTTCTAAAAAAATGTAAAAACGTCTTATAGCAACTAAAGTTTTCTTATCTAGTAAAACCAAAATTGGTCAAATCTTCTTTTGAAAACAAGATATTTGTTGAGCTTCATGTGATGTGTGATGACATTATTGTTAAGGTTGCTTTTATTGAATCTTTGACATATTTTGATTTTGTTGATAAGCCTTCTATTTTTGAAGTGGTTAAGATGCTAATGGTTGTTGATTTTGGCAGTGTTTGTAAGACAAACCAAAGGGTGAGAAAGGCTAGGTTTACTCTTGTTTGTTTGGATTGTTGCCATGGTCAAAGTTATCAAAGTTCATTAGGTTGTTGTATGCTTGTGTTATATGGGTTTTCAAATGATGTGTTTTGTTTTGCCTTAAAAAATAGCCAAAGTGGGAGAATTGTTACTAAGGTTGGTTGACTTATTTTATTAAAGGTAATATTGGAGCTTATTTCCTGTATGGTTAAGTCTATTAATAAATATGTGGACAATATTTATTAACAAAGATATGTAGTTAGCTTTGGAGATTTGGTTTTTATGGTTGAGTTAATATTTATTAATAAATATTAATGAAGATATTTAGTTGGTTGTGGTTGTTCCTATATATTCTCCTAAAATTGGTTAATATTGATTAATAAATATATGATTAATATTTATTAATAAATTGATGGAGTTGGCTTTTGTTTTGTTACAAGTTGTGGATGCGTGATATTGGTGTGTCTTTTAAGAGAAGAAGTGTGGGCAACTGTATATCATTGGCCCAAGAGGTTACGAGCAACTGTAAATTGGATAGACCTTAAACCAATTGTTCAATAGTGGATCAGTGGAACTTAAGGAGCAAGATGTAATCTCGAGAATAAAATGGTATTTTGACCCAGCTGAGGTTACAAGCAACCTGTGAAGGATTAACTTACCGATCATGGTTATATCTATTGTGAAGGACACAAATATATCTATTGTGAGGGAAGCGCAACTACGAGATTTTAGTGGAATGACTCGTTAGTTAATGAATGTTGTTTAGCTCGGTCTAAAAGAATCTAGCTAGTTAATCTTGGATCATTAGAGCCCATGATCTATAAGTCCATTAGGTTTTCCTGCTAACTCATATGTAATTAATTTAGGACAATATGTTAGAATAATTTGAATTGTTCGAATTAGGTAAATAAAGAGAAATCGACAAATATATGTGATATAGTCATCGATTATCACTTTGAGATAGAGTTTTATATTTAAATGTGATTTAAACATTGAAAATATGAATGCTAATTCATATTTGGAAGCATGGAATCGATGAAAATAGTCAAATTTGTAAAAAGTGAAAATGTTGACTTTTGACTTTAGAAAGTCAAACTTTAACTGCCTTTATATTGACATGTGATTAGAATTTCAAAAAAATGAATGTAGATTCATGCTCGAGAGTTTAAAATTAGTCAAGACGAACAAAATGATAAAAAGTCAAAATGTTCACTTTTGGCTTTGATTTAAATGGTCAAATGATCATATTGCCCTTGGACTAAATTAGTGGAAAAATCCAATATTTTGTTGGATAATTCCACTAACACTTAGTGAGATAAATGGCTACATGAGATGTAGACACCTAACCCACTAAGTTCCATTAAATGTTAGTGGAATGTTAGATGTTGAGATTTGGTGTCCTTAATTACATGCATTTTTTCATTAAATTAGGTTATTTAAAGGCCATTTTTTTCAAATATTCAAGACTTTTGAAATTTTGGTATTTTGTTTTTACAAAATAATACCACGTTTTTTTTTATTTTTCTCTCAAATCTTAACCTTAATTAATCCCTCCTCCATATCCCTTATCTCTCTTAATTCATTCACCTAATTGGGTCTCACAGCCTAGTTCTAAGTCTAAAGAATAGCAGGTAAACACTAGTGATGGTCTCTGATTTGAGTTTGTGAGTAGATTATGAGGAACGAAAAGCTACAAATGTGAATTTTCTTTTAACCCTAATACCATTTAATTAGGGTAGTTTTGAAGCATGTCAATCTCTAAATTATTTAGATGCATCTAAAGTAAAATATTATTCATGTTTTTCGTTGTGATGTCTCGTTTTCTATCACATGGGACACACTAAGGCTTTACGCATATCTATGAGATGCAAAGACCACCATGTGGCAAGGGTCCAAGTTGACAATGGGTCGTCTCTAAACATTATGTCAAGATCCACCTTGATGAAACTCTCTGTAGGTCTATCTTACTTAAAGCCAAGTACGATGGTTGTTAGGGCTTTTGATGATGCTTTAGACAAGTAATTGGAGACATAGAAATTCCTTTAAAAATTGGACCTTCCACCTTCAATGTACCATTTCAGGTAATTGATGTGAACTCTTCTTATAGTTGTCTGCTCGGACGAACTTGGATCCATTTAGTTGGGACAGTCCTGCTTCACTACACCAAAGGGTAAAGTTTAGTGTGGAAGGTGGTCAAGCCATTGTCTATGGAGAGAAGGACATGTTTGTGACAAGGACGTCAACACACCCTTAAACAAACACTCCAAAGCTTCTTCTGCCTCCTCAACACAAGGGGGTGTTGACGTCTTTATCACAAACATGTCCTTCAATTGTACCTCGTACTGCCCTAAACAATAATGGTTGCAAATGTCACGTCCTGCCCCTAGTTCACTCTCTGTGAGGGAATGGAGACATGATTGCCGAATATCTAGTAAGTGAAATTTAAAAGGCAATCACAATGTGTCTTCTAATGGTACATTGAAGGTGGAAGGTCCAATTTTTAATGCCAGATCACTCATCAAACAAAGGGCATCCTATAGCAGATCACACAGAAAGTATGGGCCATCTTATTTAAGATCACACAACATGAATAGGGCATTCTATTCCATATCATACCACAAAAATAGAGCATCATAATCCAAATCACACAATAATGATAAGACATCCCACACCAAAACACACAACAAGTGTGAGGCATTATATCGCATAGGGTACAAAAATCATTTCTTTTCAACCTGTATTAGTTCTCAAATGTTCTATTGAACACATCAATCATTTGTAAGTCATGTGTATTTTAAGAATTTTGAAAGTATAAGAGAATCATATAATTTATAGTCTTAGTAGAAATAAGGATTCAAAAAACATATTAGAAATCCTTTTCATTTGGAAACATTTTGTAAGAGTTTCAATTGCACTTTCTTGCAATTCTTGTTGGATTCATACTTGTATTGGATCTTTGAAAACCTCAGGAAGCTTTTAAAGTTTCTTTCTAAGTGAGTTTAGGGTAAAAGAAACCAAACTAATCTAGATTCCTCTGTTTATAGGTCTATTCAGTGAGTTTTCCCATGCTGGAATGACTACCCCTGCCGATAGCAAGAAGTGGTCCAATCTTGAAATGCCACATGTCTCTGTCCACCATTATGCTGAAGGATTTGGGTGGTAGGGTCCAATCAATCATCGCCCTACTGTCATCAAGGTCACATCACAGTTTTTAGGTGAAGTAGCCTCGAGTTGCCCGATGGTTGTCATGTATCCTCTTCGTGAAAAGACCTTAATCTCATGATCCTTTCGAGAAACATGTTCTACTATCCAAAATTTCTTTGTATAACATTCTTACTGCAGGGCCTTCATTGCGTTGGTGGTACATGATTAGGGCCTTACAACAAAGACCCCCTTATATGAACATTATGTCAAGCTTCCATTAACTTATAGTTTAAGTTCTTTTCATTAAAGAAGACAAAGATTTGAGGTGTCCTACTATCTTTCCTACAGAGGGCTTGGATCTAGTTTGTTATCCATTAACAACATCTATAATGGTTGTAAAGACAATGATAAGAAATGGTTTGTTGCACGGAAGTCTTGGAAAAGATAACCATGGAAATCCGTAAGTGGTTTTTCTTTTAAAGGCTAAGGAAAGGTTTGAGTTAAGGTATAGGCAAACAACGGTTGAGTGGGAGAAACTCCAAGTTGAGAAGAGGGAAAAACGCAATGCACGCCTTGAAGGACGTAAAAATGAGTAGGGAAAAATGAAAAATCCCCCATTTGTTTCAATCTTTAAAGTCTAGTGAATTGCTTTTCAACAACAACGAGACAAAAAATCATAACAAGGATTTTGAGGCATTGGTTTCTGCCATTTTTTAAGGTTCGCCTTGGTGTATCCTTGCTCGCCAGGACTCGAGCTAAGGAATTGGGAGATTAAAGAATATTTTAGAGTCACTAACGAGCAATCAAAGTAATGGTGTTGCTATGCACCCAGGAGATTGCCTAGGGTGTCACACCTTAAACTGCAATACGACCAAAATGCCAAAGTAATGGGAATATAATGCGATTTAGTTACAACCTTGAAATTTTCTTATCAACTAATTTGACCTCAATTTCTTTTAAACTAACAAGAGAAAAATAATGCAACAGAAGTCGTACCGAACGCCAAACACATTCAAAGACATTTTTAATTTGAAAAACTTAACACGGTCAATTCAGCCAAAACTTACACTTTATTTATAACAGGCGTTTAGATGAACATAACTTACAACACTTTGACTAAAGTTACATTAAATAAACTCTTAAACGCCTAGTAACTTTCTCAAAATAAATTTTGAAAGCGTCAGTCGAAAGACTTAGTGAGGTTTTTTGAAAACCTTTTGCAATACCTTTTCATAATCATTTACAAAAATAATATCAAGTCATTTAAACACACCAACAAATCATTTCATTTCACATAAACCTTTCTTAATGCTTAACAAATCATTTTGCAACCATTTCATTTCGTCAAGGATCCCTAATCACTCTCTAGGTTAAGTCATGTAACTATGCATTTAGACTACTACATCATCAACATTTAAGAGTATCTTGATTCGTCCTTGTTGCTCAGATCGCTAAGCATTATACGCTCCTTTCAACGCATAAGCCAACTTCATCACCACGTAGTCCCGTAGACTCATGGGGGCCTTTAACTCTTTATGTGTAAATAAAATTTAGCATCATCTCAAGGAAACAACTAATGGTTTGAAAAAAATTTATAGTATTGAAATTATAATCATCAAATCAAGCTTTAACATTATAAATCATGCTAAAAAACATATAAACTTTTCGTAAGAATCTCTTTTGAAACACTTCTCATTTGAATTCTTCTTTCAAATCAGTAAAGAGAAATCCTAATAAATTTTTTAACATAAATTCATTTGAGAGAAAACACTCACTCTTCAACTTTCCTTTTCTCGCAAAGTCTTCTCACGGAGACCAAGTGGCAACACTTTAGCATTTCAACAAAACTCCCATAATTCCGTACTTAATTACCCAAATCCTCTATTTATACTACTCTTTTAATCTGGATTAGCCATCCTTAGTTCTTTACCCAATTGCTAGCTCCTACTTTAACCTTACACTTGTAAAATTTCTATTTATTTTAGTCATGCTTAAAACCTTAATCTTACATGTTAACCCTTGTGAAATCAGATTTGATATCTTCTCACCAAACCTTTCTTCTCGCCTAATAGCATTCCGTGAATAACTTCAACCACTTAACAACTTTCCAAGGTCTTATCACATAACTTCTTTCATAAACTACCAACTTTTCTCGCGAAGACTTTTTTCTCTTGTGAGCGTTTAGACTTAGAGGTCTTACCACAAATTCTTCTTGCAGATTGCCTTACCTTAAGCTTTTGACACGTACTCAAACTAAAATACCTTGTTGTCCAAAACGCCAAGTTACATACTTAGTCAAAATTTTACCTTTTAACTTTTAATTTAGGTTCAAGTCTTACATAGGGTTATCTTTGTAATAAGGGCACTTTTCATTACTTCTATTTAAAATATCAATCTAGTAACTCTATGTACTTTCCTTCTAACAAGAAATGAAAAAAGTGATCAAATTTCTTCTTTCACAATCACTATGTCTTTTCCCTTGCTATAAGCGTGCACACACACATCTTGTCCTTTTCTTCTCTTCGCCTACTCTATCTTTTACCTATACATCTAAGGGTCATAACAGAGGCGCTAGAGGAGAAAGTGATGATGATGATATATTTGTCAACTTTGATGTTCCAATCTGTAATCTCGTGTAAAGTATGGAAGATGAATGTGATGTGTCACCTAAATTACTAAGGATGATGGAGCAAGAAGAAAAGAAAACATATTAAGAGCCATTAGAAGTTCTCAAATTTAGGACTTTTGAAGAGGTGAAAGAAGTATGAATTAGCACTGTAGCCTTAGATCAAGATCGTTTAAGTCCTATTGCCTTGCTTCATGAATACAACAATATATTTTCATAGTTCTACCAGGATATGTCTGGTATAGATACCAAGATCGTAATGCACCGACTACCACTCAAGCCTGAATCTAAACTCATACGATAGAAGCTTCACAAAATGAAGCCCAAGATGTTGATCAAAATAAAATAAGAGGTTAAGAAGCAATCCAATGCCGAATTCTTAGCGGTTACCAAGTATCCATTATAGATCGCGAATATCGTCCAAGTTCCAAAAAAAGATGAAAAAGTCAGAATGTATGTAGACTATAGAGATTTAAATCAAGCAAACCCAAAAGATAAATTTCCTCTTCCTCACATTGACGTACTAGTAGATAATATAGATGGATATTCTACTTTTTCATTTATGAATGGATTCTCAGGGTACAATCAGATCAAGATGGCTTCAGAAGATCGAGAAAAGACAACATTTATTACCTTATGAGGAATTTTTATTATAAAGTCATGCCTTTTGGTCTTAAAAGTACAGGAGCAACTTACCATATAGAAATGGTTACGTTGTTCCACGACTTGATGCATAAGGAAATAGAAGTTTATGTTGATGAGATGATAGGAAAATCCAGACCTGGAGAAGAGCATGTAGGTACCCTTCGGAAACTTTTTGAGAGGCTACGAAAATTCCAATTAAAACTTAATCCAACAAAGTGCATATTCGTGGTTTCATCTGGTTAATAGAAACATCAGAAAAATCTTAAGAAAACATTAAAAACATGTTTGTTATCTTTATCTTTCGTAAAGCTCAAGCTTACTTAGATTGTTCGTGAAAAGCTGTAGATCTTAAATCAAAACTTGGTAACTCAGGCTTTGAAAATAATCATGGAATTCAAATGATTTTCAAAGCTTGTCAATAAACGTGTAGATCAATCAATCATACTTAATAATTAGGAGAAAATAAAAAAAAAATTCAAAACTGGTCTTGTTCACTCACAGTCGTAAGACTAGTTTTCCGATCTGTAAATCTGACGTATTTCCTCTTGGCGTGTAAAACAATCATAATTGAGTATTAGAAACCTAAATATTATGATCTTTAAATATTATGCTTGACATAGCTCACTAAGGATATTGCTAAAGAAGTCTATCCTTAAAAAAAATAATTCAAACTCTACACTTTTCTCAAAATTTTTCAGATTCACCGCACACAATTCAAATGATCATAACTCTTTCAATACTTAACCAAAATTATATTTCTTTATGTCAAAATCTTTATTTTGAGATCCTATAAAACTTACCTCAGGACATCTAAATCTGATTCCTTGTTTATGATCTCAAGTAGCCCTCGAAATTGAACCACTCCAACAATCACGCAAACAACAATCCCTTTAACTTGTCCCTGCAATTTAACTTACTTTTAGTCATTTTTTATTCACAGTTTCTTCATAAAAGTTGTAGTAAATTGAATAATATTTCCAACCATACCAAATAGAAATCCTAACTCCATCAGTACACCCTGAAATACAGAAAATACCAGAGGTCTTCTGATTTCGAGAGAAAATCACCTGCCCAGTGTTCTTTGTCAAAATTCACCTAATGAACATCAGAATTTGCTCAAGCTTCCTTCATAAAGTTTGTTTGAAAATGAATTAGCTTTCAGTAAATATAAACCTCACCTCTTATTTTTGTTTGTGTAGCTCGGAATCAACAAAAAAATCAGAGATGTGCTTAATAAACTATAGAGAAATTGATCTTGCAAACTCCTTGTGTTCTTCAACCAAAAATTCTTGAGCTTCTTCTTCTTCCTCTCTCAGCCTTCTTCCCTTTGAAGTCTCTGAAATTTTAATGCAGAAATGGTAAAGAAGGAAAGAAACAAAATTGGAGGTGGATGGTTTAATTACAACAAAACAAATTCCACCGAAATGCAATTCCTCTTTCTTCCTTTTCTTTTGTCTTTACCCTACTTAATAATAACCAATAAATATATTATATATTTATATAATATATACTTAATTTCCATTTTTCTTTTATTCCTTTCACATAAAAGAATAACATAAAATAGGCCGAGAAAATATAGGATTTACAGTTAGGGATTTTCTTTTCGTGACTTAACTTTCTTTTGATATTAAACTGAACTTTCAAACTTTGTTTTAATTAGGGCCCGAACCTTTTATAAATTCTCCTTGTCGTTGTAAATTTTTTTATTAAACTGTCCAGTTTTATGTTTAAGTATGAGTTCAGTATTCAAATAACAATCTTAGTTTAATTCGAGATTTTGGGGCTGTCACAAATCCAAATATTTCCTCCACACATTTTTTCGTTTTTTCCTACGTCTATTTAATACTCTCTACAAACTTGGCTAGTCCATCAAGCTTGCTAATAGATGATTCATCTACTAAACGACACGTGATCTATACAATCAGCTTTTTGGACATTTGTAAACTTTTGTTCTGCCTCTCTCAGAATTGCTTTTTCTTCCTTAAGGAATGGAGCAAAGTATGGTTTGCTCAATTCTTCAGGTGTAGCGAGCATTAGTGTTAGTTCAAGCTATTTCAAGAAGAAAAAATAAGTTACAACTATAAATGATTTGAATGTATAAAATATTGTTGTAAATTCAGTTTCATACCGTTGGTGAATAAAAAAACCTTCTGCTATAGGTCCTTCCATTTTGGCTGTGTGTCTGCTGCCCAATATATTATCTAGGGCAATTCATTTGAGATTCGTGTTGCAAAAAATTTTGGTGGCATACTCAATGTTGAAATTACCTCGTACACCCAAACTAGAATCGAAAAAATGAACCATCCCATCGATAGCCCTGTTTGTTCTTTGCTACACACAACCCTATTCATAAATTCTAATAGTAGGTCAAAAGCTACCATTTCCCAAGGATAACTATCAAAGAGTTCATCATCATTTACCACTAAGACATGGTCCCACTCAATACTCAAAGATTCTTGTCTTGGCATTAGAAAGCTCTCCAGGAAGTATAACTTGACCATTCGTATTCTGTCCTCATCTGTTCCAGCCGTGCTTATATTGAACATAGTGTTAGGTGGTCGACTTTGGCTTGCACATACGCTGAATTAGGTGCAACGACAATTGGGATAATTGGTTTGTTATAGAAAATTTAAGAAAATGGCTAAATAACCCCTCACTAAATCTAGAGGTTAGTCTTTCCCCAAGATTTTCTTTGATTTTGTCTATTATATTACTTTTGGTTTGTAGATTTATTTGCAAAGGGTCGGTCCTTCGTTGGTGGAGTATACTGAATCCTAGTAGTGATGAGTAATAATTAATATGTTAATGACAATCAGAAAATGAGAAACAACACAACAAAATCCAATATATATATATATATATATATATATAAATTAGCATGTTTCATAAACTTCAAACACACTGTAATTGGAGTAATCAATTATACATATCAGAAATTCAATGTCTTCTAAATATCTAATATTGAAGACTCAATCTACTAGAATCAATAGTCAATCATAATATACAAACGTATTAAAAATATCATGTAATTGCAATAAACTAAATATAAGTTAGCTTGTTCCATATCTTACAAACACACTGTAATTACAATAATCAATATACATATTCTCTACAATGATTACATAACGATCACATACTATCCCAAATTTAATATATACTAAATATGTTATACTCAATACTCAATCTACCAGAATCAATAATTAATCCCTACATATAAACGTATTACAAATACCATGTAATTCTAGTACAATTTAATTACCCTATATATAGTACAAAAGACCTATATCATGTGAAATACAATACAAAATCACACACACCTCATTATTGTCCTCCTTCATCGGTCCTTTTCCTTTCCTTCTTTTGTCATTCTTTTGTTTCTTTCCCT
This sequence comes from Cucumis variabilis, assembly GCA_037974545.1. Classification (NCBI taxonomy): domain Eukaryota; kingdom Viridiplantae; phylum Streptophyta; class Magnoliopsida; order Cucurbitales; family Cucurbitaceae; genus Cucumis; species Cucumis variabilis. Next base: position 10,681,979 of record JBBPDI010000025.1, on the reverse strand, counting down.
TTTTTTGGATTTATCACCTATTTGACATTTTTGTTACAACAATATATAAGATACAGTGAGACCAATAGGTTACAGTTCTGTAATTTATATACAACTACCTTTTTCTCCTTCTCTGTCTTCTTCTGTCCCTTTTTACCATTCATTGATCGCTAACTTGTTTCACTTAACTCTCTTGTTGATGACCTTGACTCTTCATGTTCTTCCGTCTCTTCTTCCCATTCTTCCCATTCTTCATCTACTTCATCTTCTTCCTTTTTATCTTCTACCTTTTTATCTTCTACACTTTTTGTCTTTTCCTGTTCCTCCTATTTTTATCAGTAAATTAGACAAGTTGGTTCATGTTTATTAATTGAATTACAAAAAGCTGCAACACTTACCTTGTCTTCAGTTTCTTCTTCACTTTCTTCTATATGCTTCACTCTCTTGATTTGACTTAACGAAACCTACAAAGCGCACAACTTCTAAATAATCTATATGTGTTCATAATAAATAGGAGAAACATAAAGGTTAATAAGTTTTTACCATGGATTTTATTCTTGGCTCTTTTTGGATGGTTGATGCTTCTTTTGGAGGATCCTTCATCACCCTCTTTTTTTATGATTGTGCAATATATTTATTGGTTACTGAACCTTTTGCCATTGTAGGTTGTGTTTGATCTTGTAACGAACCATACATTAACCTATAATAATGTAGACTACAATGATATAATTAGAAAAATCCTAAAAAAAATATATATATGAATACCTCGTCTGAAGAGCTTGAAATAGATTAGACCACTGTTGACGATCGTTTTTTTAAACCAGTGTATCTAGAAGACCTCAATCTATCACTTCTTTTTGTTTCTCCTTCCTGTTGTTTCTTCTTCATATTTAGAATATCTACAATTTATAAAATAATAAAAATTTCAAAACAAAAATAAATAATAAAACGCAATCCCTTTTTTTCCTCCTAAACGGGACATGGTTGTTATACTATTTATCTTATTTTAATAAATAAAAAACAAATAATTACAAACCGATTATCTCTCTATATATCATATAATTAAATAACAAAAAAAACCAGATTTTTAAACATGAAGCTCTTCTCTTTCGAACCTTCTAAGATTACAGGGACAACAATGGTGATTGATTACAGAACCGACAACAATGGGTATTTTAAAATGTTGGAAAATACAGTCCAAAACATTCATTGCATGGTGATACTGGAAGAAAAAATTGCGTAAAAAAAAAAGAACGAATCTGATTAAAGCTGAGAAGAAGAAGAGCAACTAATCTACTTCAATGGCTATATTCGAAGAGGAAAAACGAATAATGCAAAAGTACCACAGAAGAAGAAAAAGAAAAAGGGAGATAAGTAACTATTGTTGCTCGGATAAACGAGAGAATGTGAGAGGAAGCGGCAGGAGTTCTTTGTAAGGCTGAGGCTACGACGGAGAAGATGGGAGTGCCACGATCGAGAGGAGCGTTACTGGCAATGAAATTGGTGTTTAGAAGAAAGTAGAAACCTGCTGAGATGAGTGCTTATACTGACGAGACGAATTCCAAGGAGTAACGTTAGGGTTTCAAATTAAGAAGGAAGCAACCTACCGAATTCCAAGGAAGAAAATGATTACCTACAAAAGTTTAAATTCTGAAGGTATGAGGTGAAGCTTCACAATAATGGCATGTTTTCTGATTTTAGGTATTTGGAGGAAATTTTTTTTGTAACATTTGTTTTTCAATTACAATGTAACGGGAGTTTATGTTAGTGGGGTAAACAATTTCTATTTTTTAGTTTAGCTAAGGACATTTGAGGGATTCATTACAAGAAACAAGACATATAGCTTAAAGGCATGTCAGCATTAAGTGACTTTTAACGATGTCGCGCCCACCACGTTGCAGTACACCTCTTTCTGCGACGCAGAGCATTCAGACGTCGTTGAACGTTTACTACATAAGAAATTATTTTAACTTTTCGCAACGTACCTACACTGCATGTTGCAAAAAGCTGAGTATTTAATTTGTTTTTAGAATTTTTGAGATGCAGGCACAGGCACGTCGCAGAAAGTTGACAATTTAAATTCGTAGAATAAACTTTCTGCGATGCGGAGAAGCTTCTACGTCACTGAAAGTGTGTACAGAAACGAAACATTTGAGCTTTCTGTGATGTGTCACACGTCACGTTGCGAAAAGTTGAAAAAAATAAATTCGTTTTCCACTTTCTGCGATGTTGTACCTTTGACATCGCAGAAAGTACATAATCTGCGACGTTGCGTCGCAGAAAGTGGAACGTAATAAATTCATTTTCCCACATTCCTCGATGTGGCATGGTAGACGTTGTGGATTTGGTAGATAATCTGCAACGTTGAGTCGTGAAAAGTGGACAATCTGCGACGTGCGTCTGATAGACGTTGCAGAAAGTGAAACATAAATAAATTCGTTGTCCCACTTTCCTCGATGCTGCGTCGCCGAAACCCTATTTCTACAATGTTTTCAAAGACATCGTAGAAAGTCTTGCCTATTTCAACCCAATTTTCATTCGGGAACTCACGTAAGAAGAAGATTGTATTTGGAAATTTGAGAGAGAAAGGGAGAAATCGAGAGAGAAAGTGTCGTTGCTGTCCGTTGTCGCTGTCGTCGTTGCCGCCCGCCGTCTTGAGGTCGTTTTTTTGTATTTTTTTTTTACATTTATGTATGTATATGTAGAGTTATTTTGATATAAATATTGAAATAATATGTATATATGTTATAGTCATGTGTATGTATATATATGTATATGTGTTATGGTTATGTGTGTGTATATATATGTATATGTGTTACGTATATATGTATTATATCGAAAACCAATGAATAAATAATAATAAAAAAATTAAATTAATAAAAAAAACCTTTTGCCACGCAATCGTCAACGCGCGTCATTGAAGGATTCTGCGACGTCGTGCGTGGGATAAACGTTCTACGATGTGGTAGCGATCGACGTCACAGAAAGTATCCCGATGGGCTTTCCGCAACGTGGCTGCCGACGTCATCTACGACGTCGCGATAACTTATTGTAATGTATGTTGGGATTTTTGGCGATGTTTGTGTGCGTCGGGGAAACCCGACTTTATTGTAGTGATTTATTTATTTATTTATTTTTATACTTTTTATCTTTTGTTATTCTAACAAATTAAAATTATTTTTGCTATTTTCCCAAAGTAAAACATATAATTTGTAATTCTTCTTGACAACCCAAAAATTTAATTATCCAAACCAAACCTAATTATAATTATCACAATGGGCTCAATTTTTGCTATGATGACATGACAAGATTTAATTGGTCAAAATTTCTTGTTCAACATTTATCTTAGCATAACTTTTCATTTTCATGGCATGACAACAATATTGATGAGCAACATCTTAACTTAATCAAAGATGGTAGATTCAAAGGTATTAGTATTAGTATCACATATATCTCAAACTTTGTATTTGTATTTACTCTCAAATTTACTATAAGAGCAATATTTGTGATGTTTATATATTCATTTGTTATTGAAATTTCACCAACAAAATTGATCTTCTAAAGATGTATAGTCACATGATGCACGTGTCTTTATCTAGTATATATATAGTATATAAAATCCTCAAGGTGGAGAAACTTTTTTCTCTCCATTATACCTTTAAGTTTAGTTTTATGTTCCAAATCATTTTTGGGTTTTATGGTAAATTCATTTTTAATTTTGTTCTTTTTTTGTAATACAAGTAATTATGGAACTTACTTTCTCCCACTACCTTTTGAATTAATTATAAAGGTTAGTGAAATTAAAGTAATTAAAGTATGTCGGATGTGAAAAGTTGGAAGGTAAATATTTTTCATTTACATTTTAAAAATTAATTAAAAATTAAATATCTTATAAAACCATTCACATCCCTCTATCTCCCACATATTAATATTTCTTTCTCTCGTACTAATTATTTTTTGTATCTCTTTCAACCCTTAAAAAAAAATTCATTTTCAAATCTTTGGGTATAAATATCCCTTCTTTTTCTTTTTTATTCATGTTCAGAAGTCACAACAAAAAGTTAAGGTGTGAAAAGAAAATTTAATCATGCCTTTTATTCTCTTCTATTTTTTTTAAATTTTTTATTGTGTTCCCTATTTTTTTTATTTAGATATATGTTTATATACATTCTTTCATTTATATATTTTTGTGATGCCTCGGAGCAAGCAATCAACCCAATAAAAAAGATGTAGAGAAATTGATGAGAATTTAAAGATGAAAAATGTAAAAGTCGGAGACTAAATAGAGAACGGTAATAAGCGTCATTTCCAAAAAACAACAAAATGGCATAAGAATGCGAAAGACCTAGTTTTTTTCTTCTTCTAATTTTTAGTATTGTTTTTGTAATTAAGTATGTTTTTGAGGTAAGGATGTAGGATGTGGTTAACACTATAATATATTATGGATCTTACAATTGAGGGATCGAAGAAAAAAATTATCTTCTCTATCTGTATTATTTCAACAATATATTCTCATTTGAATTTAATTATTAATTTTAAAACAATAACTAATTATAATTATTAGAAAATTTATAAAATAATTATACTTCTTGTATGGTAGAAATACATAAAATATATAGAATTAACATAAATGTCCATATAAAAATCAAGTGATGTCCAAAATTTTAATCCATTTAAATATTGAATATGTAATTAATACATATAAAAAAACCTACTCATCGATCTAAAATTTAATTGAATAAATTGTTTCATAATTATAATATCAAACTAATTAATTAGTCTCTTTTTATTAAATTTAACATGCATACCAATGTTACCGACTAGTATATATATATATACAAATAAAAAAACTCTTGATCTTCCACCATTCCTTTATTGCCAAGAAAAAAGAAAAAAGAAACAAAAAAAAGAAGAGAGACACAACTGTAGAAGATTGAAAGAAAAGCAATTACTCATTTCTCCATTTCCACAAAATCCAAAACCAAAAGAAATCCGTTCTTCTTTCTTCGTTCTTCGTTCTTCGTTCTACCATTTCAATTTTCTTCGTAAAACTCCACCAAAATCTTGACAAACTCCATATCCCCTTAATACCCATTTCCTTTCATCTTCCTCTTCTCGACCTAGGGTT
>JBBPDI010000025.1:10617316-10629217 GCA_037974545.1 Cucumis variabilis | reverse complement strand
TCTCCCATAGATAGGCCTACAATGAGTAGAGTTTTGGAGATGTTAGAAGGCAGCATTCACTCCTTGCAAATGCCTCCTAGACCTTTATTGGTTGCTCCTAATATGGCAACCCAGCATTCACTCCTTGCAAATGCCTCCAAGACCTTTATTGGTTGCTCCTAATATGGCAACCCAACAATCTATACTTCTGAATCACTGTCATATATATGAGGTTGTTAAGGATTGTTGCGATTATATTCACTTGATATTGATTTTGATAACTATTATATTTCATTATGGAGCTAAGAGTGTACTGAGTGGGTTATATAGTTCTCAAAATGTTAGCTTTGAATTTATACTTAAGCCAATCACAGTAAAAATATTATATTAGTTTTCTTTACAGGTAGTTTCTATAAATGTATTCTACATATATATACATGCATGTTTCCATATTGACATGGCATGTGTCTCGTCATGCTATTATACGTATACCTTTGCACTAACTAACTTCATGAAACAATAGTTGGTTATGTGATTATTAGCAATACAAAATTTTAACTGTATGTTGTAAAGTTTTAGTATATAGTGATTGGATTTTTAATGAGTCTCTCCCCGATGTCGTTGTTCTAGTTACAAAAAAGACGTACTAGAATTGAGATTTATTTTTCTGGAATAACCACTAGGATTAAATTTTATCTAAAGAAATCAATCAAGAAATGTTAAACTAATAACTAAACTGAAGAAAGTGATGAGAATTACTTCGAAAATATAGAAAACTAAAGGAATGAAGACATCATCCAAAATCAATGAATGTTCATGTTTTGAAATGAACAAAGAAAGATCAAAAGAAATAAAAGTAGAGAATTGACATACAAATTTATTAACACAAACAATGTGTTTAGTTATATATGTCTATGAGACAGAAGAAAAGACAATTTTATTAAAGAAAATATTACAGAATTTCATAGTAGAGGTGCCTCTCGACATTAGAAAATTTATATAACAAACTTCTCTTTAGGTCATAGAACATAAATAACACAAACATTCTCATATTTGGGTCATTCAAAGCGACATACAACAAATTCAAGGTGTTCCAATAAAATCTCAACCTTGACTTGAACTCTCTCCCACAGATAAGATGTGTGCCTAGACGCAACCGCAAGACAATACCAAATGTATCTAGACTTCACCCTCATGCCTTTGAACATCCCATAAGGAACAATCAACAATTAAAAGCATTGAGTAAGTCAAAACAATGCTAAAACTTGTCAAGTGGGACCGGTTTGGGTTGAACAAATAAAATCAGCACAATACCAATTTTCATCACCTTAACTCTTTTGCTCACTTCTTAAGAAATGATATCTAAATGTTTATATGTTTAGTCTTGATTTTATGAAGAACTTGATCCTTGACTAGACATATTGCACTCAAACTATCACAATATACAATAGTTTAATCCTGAGGTAAATCAATATCATCAACTTAACCCTCTCAATCATATTCCCCTCTTTTAGAACAACGTCTACCAAAGTCCGTGTACAGTCTACTTCAGTAGTAAGAATATGTAGGTTATAAGGTTGTTTTCCCAATACTAGACATATGGTGGGATTTGTATCCTAAAATATTATAAATAAATATGAACGACTGAAAAATATTAACAAATATAACAAGATATCACAGTTCGTTGACTATTATGGTCTATTTGATGACATAAATAATGATTTATACTGACAGATAATAATATTTTACTATATATATTAATATTTAGTTCATTTTACTTTATTTGAAAACATTCTCACCCTCATATTGATTCAATCTCCCATTTAAAAAGCAAGTAATTGATTCCAGTAAGTACTAGTAAACAAGATTCCAATCTTTACCTCCTATACTATCAGACGTAATCCACTTTTGTCACCAAACATAAAACTCACGAAGAGGCAATTCAAAAATAAATATATTAATTCAAAGACGAAAAAAACGGTTGGAGCATTAATGTTAAAAATGAAATCATATCATTAATGTCCAACAAGCTTTCCAAATAATAATAATCCTAATTCCCGTCTTGTTAAAGTCCTTAGGACTCCCTTTTTGCAACCTTCCATTGAATTATTGCTCTCAAACTTCTCCTCCTTCAAGTCACCGATGAAGAACAACTTCTTGACTTTCTTCTCTTCCTCTCTCTTTCTCATAATCTTAAATATCTCTCCATCTTTCTGCACATACAAAGATTATTGCTCCGCCGTGTTCAACTGCGGGGAGATCGTTGACGTTGGCTTCCCTTTTTGGGGCAAAGATCGCCCGCCAAACTGCGGAGTTCCTGAATTGAAGCTCACCTGCAATAATAACGTCGTCGGGATCGATATAATGCAAGTGAAGTATAGAGTTTTACGGGTAAACTAAAAAAAAATAGCTTTTAAAAAGTTTTTTTTTTTTAATTTGACTAAAAATTTAATAATTATATTTTAAGACGATGTAAATTATCGAAAGATTGTTTGGAAAGAAATAGACTTAATTTTTAAAAACAAAATAGTTACTAAACAGTATAGTTTAGATTGCCTCTTGAGTTTCTATACTTGTTTTTTAACTTTGATTTAATTTTGGTGCTTCTTGTTAGGTTTGTTAACCTAAGTTTGCTGTGACAAACTTTTTATTCACGGTATGTTAATAAACTGAGTTATATTTGCTAAAAGAATTGAAAAGAAAACTTTTATCTGATGTTTCAACATAATACATAAAACACTAATTTTTTTTAATGTGTCCAGTACAGAGTTTGTGATTTGAATTAAATACTTCTATGGTACTCGAAAAAAAATATTGAATACATAATTGTTTTAAACATTTTCTAAAAAGAATATTTTAAACATTCTTTCATTCAATATTATAATTAACAGGTGGATCAGAGCACCAAAACGCTCCGGATCGCACGAGACGATTATTTCGAAGGAATCTGCCCCAAAGACCCTTTGAAGAACACGACCCTAGATACAAGTCTCTTTGAAATCAGTAATGGCTACGTGAATTTAACACTGCTTTATGGGTGCCATTCATCTCTTTTGGTGGTTCCTGCACACTTGAGATTTGGGTGTCCCATCCATGGAGATGGGTTCGTGAAGCTTGGGGAAGAAATGGGGCTGTGGAGCTGCAAGGCCAGCGTGGTTGTTCCCGTTCGTGGCGATGAGGGGATTTTGGTTGGAATTTTGAAGATGGAAGAAGCCATTAGAGAAGGGTTTGAGCTAAAATGGAAGGTAGACGATGATGGTTGTGGTAGTGACTGTACGGAGTCCGGTGGCTTTTGTGGTTATGATTTGAAGCGCCGCCGTGGGGTATGTTTGTGCGAGAGTGGTTTCTCTTCTTCTCCAGTAGAAGTTTGCCGAAGGGATAGTGGCGTCGCCACCCACCATTCGTCTGCTTTTGCCGACAACTCAGGTTTGGTTCTACCTTTGCTTTCTTCTAGGGCACGTTTGTAAATGAACAATAAATGGATAAAATCTCTTCTTTCTTTTTTTTTTTCATTTTAAAAATATGTTTAAAACATTAAAAATCAATCTTCATGGTAAGAAAATTGAATTTAAAACTTTAAAGTTCGCCATTAAATAAATTATGGTGTGATTGAGGGTGTGTGGGAGTGATAGCGGGAGTTTGATTTAGGAAAAAAAAAATTAGTTACAGTAGTTTTTGTAAAATTAATTTCTAAAGAAGCAAATTTATATTTGGTAACAAATTTTTAAAATTGATTTTCAATTTGATACTAAAAATGATTTTAAAACTATCAAATTATTAGAAATAGTATTTTATATATTTCAAAAACTATATAAAATAAGGTGGGAATTCTCTAAAAAAATCAATTTTGAGTCATTTCTTATATTTCTAAAATCACTTTTTCGTATTGCATTCACTTATAAAAAATACACTAAAATATATTTTTTAAAAAAAAAAAGTGTATTACATGAAAACTTTTAATATGACTTGAGTGGACTGCACAAAGATTTGTACAACTTAAGATGTATTCTGAATATTTTTCTACTACCTATATACTGCTCAAAAGAACATAAGTGTCTTTTCGATCAAAAACTTTATTATATGAGATTGTTCATGTGCAACTATCTCATGATAATTGTAGGATATGATTTAAAAACCTTTGATACCCCTTAACAAACAACTAGATATAAATTTGCATTTAGTCAATTGTAATATATTTTTTGATGCTACACATCGCAATTGTCTCAATTGCATATTTTGGAAACAAATCATGAATCTAACGAAAACGTACTTATGAAAATATCGTAATCTTATAAGACTTGAACAAGTTTATATGACTAACAAAAATATCCAGAATAAACCTCCACGCTCCAAACAAATGCCTTGCTACAATAATAGGTAGTATTATAATTTGTGCAATAGACATGAACTTGAATAATTTAAGTATAACAACATGGGTAAACTAAGTATTTATTTTATAATTCAATGACGAGATGACATTAAGGTATGTTACTCATTTTCTTAAACATGAATATTAAATTCTATTATGACGTTTAGAATTTGAATTTCCTTTTTTTTTTTATCAAATGGAATAGTTGGATATCTAATTGAGTTTTCTATTTTTTTTTTCTTCTGTTTCTAAAATGTTTTTAAACTTCTTAAGAAAATTTTTAAAAAATAAAAAACAAAAAACGAAACGAAAAATATTTTTAAAAACAGTTTTTGATTTTTTAAAATGATGCACGTGTTCATTGGTAACAAAACTATGCGGTGGTCTAGTGGTTGCCATATAGTACTCTACTATGTTGCAAGTCTTTGGTTCAGTTACCAAAAGTTATTTATTGATTTGCGTTTTATTTTCACATCAATTCTTACGTATTTCATTTTAAGAATTATTTCTTAAACTTTAAGAAAAACAATTTGAAAATTCAAAAATTAAAATGGTTGAAAAATATGAATAAATTGAAATTCTTGTTATTTGTTAATTTCATTTAAAAAGTCCTATGTGAAGATATTGTGTTTTTTAGAAAGTAACACTTAACGTTAATGTAAGGATATATTTTTCATAATATCAATAAAATAAAGTTCTTATAATCATTTTTTTAATAATTTGTTGATTTATTTATTTTTCTTAATTTCATTTGTGATTAATCCATGCATTTAAAATCAAGATATAATTTAATCATCCACGATGCATATTAGAAAACAAATTATTCTAAAAATAATTCAATTTTATTTTTATTAAAAATTATAACAAAAAATGAATTCAAAATTTTATTATAATTTTTTAGAAACATAAAACAAAAAACACAATTATCAAACCTGATTTTTCCATTTTTAGTTTAAAACAAAACCTCGAGAAGAATTTTTAAAAATAGTAGATTTTACAAAATATTTACAATCTATAGCAAATTCTATCACTTTTATAATGATAGAATCCAAAATTTTGCTATAACTTGTAAATATTTTAATTTATTTTTCTATTTTTAAAAATGTCTCAAACCCAAAACCCTTACTATATTATTGTTTTTTTGTTTTTAAAATACAAAACCAAAACTAAATGACAAGCCATATATAATTTTGGATAATTTACTAACAGAACCAAAAAATATTCATGAGTGTAATAAAAAATTAAAGTTAATGGAGTCACCATTATTTTTCATAAATTTTAAATTTATTCTTTCTTAGTTAGTTTTGAATATTGTTGGACCATACTTCACTTCTTTTTCTTTTTTGATTTATTATTTCCATCTTCCTATTATTAATTTTTTCATATTATTACTTCTTCTTTTTCATATTCTCACTTCTTCTTATTCGGGATTTCTTCATTTCTTTCGTCTTCTTCATCTCTCATTTTTTTTCTTCTTGGTACAAGATCCAAAAAATTGTACATGATTGTTTAATCATGTACCAATACCTAAACGATCAGTTGTCTATCATGTCTATCCGAGATAGACAGAGATAGACCATTATCACTAATAAATTGTTTAGATTTAGTATAAATCATTTAAACCAGATACAAGATTGTTTAGATTAAGTATAAGAGTATAAAATCGTTTAGATTGGAGTAGAAGGTACAAGATCGTTTAAACTGAGTACAATGGTACAAGATCGTGTAGTAAGATCGTTTAGATTTGGTACAAGATCATTTAAATTGGTACAAGATCGTTTAAACTGCTTACAAAGGTACAAGATTGTTTAGACTTGGTACACGGTTACAAGATCGTTTAGACTTGGTACAAGGGAACATCGTGTACCAAGATCGTTTAGACTGGGTACAAGAACGTTTAAACGGTACAAAATCATTTTTCAAGCATGTGTAACCGATTAATCGCGGATATTTTTGTTTTTGTTATTTCACGTAATTGTGAGCTTGTTGACTTTTTTCTTTTTCAAAATTGTTCTATACATGTAAATATTTTCACACTTTCTTCTATTTTTGAAAAAATCGTTATAATTTTTTGTTGTGTAAAAAATTAAAAGTTAAAAATAAAAATAAAAAACCAAATAGCTATTTTAACAAACTTTTTGTTGGCCAATAATTTAACATAAATTTAATTGATGTTAACGTTAATAATAAGAAAGATGATTGTAAATGACAAAACTCTTGAAAATTATTTACATGATATAACAAAATTTATTATTTTATATAAAAGACATTAGTACCTATTAGTGTCTATTGGTGATCAATATAAAATCTTGATATATTTGGTAAATGTTTTCATTCATTTTGTTATATCATCGATAATATAATAAAGAAAGAAGAGATTTTTTTATTAAGATTGTATTTTCTTTTTTATTTTGTATCTCCTCAACTTATTAGAAATATAGAATTGTTTTGAAACTTATTATTGAAATAACGATTTTTTAATAAATCTCCTCAACATAGGCAGTGCATCGTTTTACTTATCCTCATCTTTCGAACAATAAAAAAAGATTAAGTTTTTCTAAATAAAAAATAAATAATGCAAAGAGACGAGCATGTCCAAAGCGTCAAATTTGGTGTCGGGCGTATCAAACTAGTTAGCTACTAGTCTAAGAATTTGAGAACGGTTAAGACCTGTTTGATGATATTTCCATTTCCTATTTCCTATTCCTTATTTCTTTTCTTTTAAAAGAAGATAGAGATTATGTTGAATAAGTATTTTTTTTCATTGTTTTTGATTTTTTAAAGAAATTGAAACAGAAACATAAATTTATTTAATAATCATTTCTTGTTTCTCATGCATTACTTTTCATAATATTTTTAAATATAATTCAACTATGTAAAAAATAAAAATATATAGAAAATTTATTAAAATATAAAAACAATTATAAATTCAATTAATATATATAAATTCTGTTGCAAAATTAATAACTATAATACAATAGATTTTTTTAATTATGTGTTGTTAAAAATTTATTTTAAATATTAGTTTTTCATTCAATTCATGCTAAGGTTGTAAATTATTAAAAATAATTAAAATGAATATTTTAGTCAAAGAAATTATATAATGTAAAATCCTAACTAATTTAGAAGGAACTAAAAATAATAAATTTAAATTTAAAATAACACATATAAACATGCCTATCCCAAAATTTAAAATTTTAAATTAAGAAAAAATATTTAAATAAACATATTAAATATTTGAATTTGGAAGATCAAAATAATATATAATTTCAAATATTGAAGAGTTTAAAATTCAAAATTAAATTAAAGATGTAAATGCATTAAAAAAATAAAAAATGTACCTAAATAAAAAAAAAAGAAAATTTAAAATTAAATATGAAATATGAAATATGAAATATGAAATTTGAAAACTAACAAATAAAGGAAACCATGTTAAACATATATGAAAAATTACTAATGGAAGGAAAAAATAAAACAAATTAAGAAATACAAAACATACAAATAGAAAAATAATTATGAAAAATTAATAAAAGAAATGAAAAAAAGAATGGACAAGAGTGGTTTTCAAGCATGTCCCCACCAATGAGCCAACTAACAACAGAAAATTGAATCAAATAAAATATAAACAGAACTAACAGAAGTAGTTTCCATAGTTTCTCAAACTTTAGTTCAATTTTAAGAAATATTCCTTAAAATTTGAAAATAAGAAATAAGAACAATTATTAAACACAAAATAAAAAAATAGAAATGAAAAACATAAACGTGTTCAACACAAAATAAAAAACATAAACGTTATCAAACAGACTATTAATATTTGTTTCAAAATGAAACTATATATTTCTTATAAGTGTTTTTAAAATATAATTTTAATCAAAAAAATCCTACCAATAAGTATAACTTATTAAAAAAAAGCGACGTTTGCAAAAATAGCAAAAAAATTATGATAATATGACTCATATTACTACATTTTTTAAATTATAAAAATAGCAAATCTAAAAACGAACAGTCCACTAATATATCTAATTACTTGTCATATTTATAATATATAAAGACTGTTTTATATATATATATAAAAGATGCAATTTCCCTATTAGAAAACAATACAATAAAATTTAATGCTAAAAAATGCAATAAAATTGTACTAAATATAAGAGAACAAAATATAACTTATATACTTAAAAATCATAATTAACATATGTTTCACGGGTTTGATTTTGGAAGTCATACTTGAAAATTAGTAAGGGAAATTATATTAGATGATAAAAATTTTTAGAAAAAAACAATTTATAACACCTATAATTTATATTGCCAATTTGACAAATATGATAATAGTGACGTGAGCTCTATTATCATAATTTTTTTTACTATTTTCGCAAACTCCTCGTTACTAAGTACTCCTTTTTATTCTAAAAATAAAAAAATAATAATTAACATCTTTTTAATATATATATATATATATATCTTGCTATGTGGCAATTTAAGATTTTCCAAGAAATAAAATATTATTTGATCTTGTATCATTTTCGAGGTCATGAAATTACCTATATGCAGATGTTTTTTTTTTATAAAAAAAATCATGGTTATAATAACATCACTATCAACAACCAAAATAAAGTGCTTTGATTAGTTCCAAAGTCCTTATTTGTGATATATATACATAAATTTTGTTTGTTAGTCTGTCTCCCAAGTCTGCCAGTTTTATGAGATCACTAATCGTGTCAAATAGTCAAAACTTAGGCCATTTTTTTTTTCTTGAATGCTGACATCCAGACGACTATTGGTATGAATGAAGCATGGTGCACAATACAATATATAATAATAGTCAAACAAAACAATTTAAAACTGAACACAGACGTTTTTTATAAATAAATTGATTAACATTCATCATCTTCTAGAAGACTGACTCAATTATATTTAAATATAAGGAAAAATTTGGAACAAAATATCTTTTTTTATCCTTGAAGTCTGATGTAGAATTATGTCATGGCAAATGGGTGAATTTTAGTCTACTCAAGAGCATTTATAGAAGAGTATAAGTCAAGTTCCAAGAGAGTTTGGTGGATCAATAAGAAGAGCTTAGTGAGAGTTCAAAAAAAAGCTCAAGAGCTTAGGAGAGACTGAGAGCTTAAGAGTACTCCCGAGGAAAGCTTAAAACTAGCTTGATAGGACCCTATGAAGAAGGTTCAAGATGAACTCTTATGAGAAAATTCATGAAGAGCACCCATAGAAGTGAGCTTAAATATCTTAGTTAGACCCTTGAGATAAATTCAATATGAGTAAGCTCAGAGAAGCCTAGAAGAGATTGGCTAAAAAAAGAGCATCTATGAAGAGAGCTTAAATAGCTCAATGGGACCCAAGAGGTTATAGCTTAAGAGGAGTAAGCACATACGAGCCTAGAAGAGAGCTCAAGAGAGTAGTTACACCCATAGGGAAGAGAGCTTAAATAACTTATTGAGATCCATAAAGTAAGCTCAAGAGGAGTAAGCTTAAAGGAGCTTAGTTTTTCTTAATAGGAACTCATAGGAGGAAGAAAATCGAGAAGGTTAACTTAGCCTATTAAGAAAGCTCACGAGAAGAAGACCCACACGGGAGAGCCTAATTAACCTTCTAAGAAGTGTTCGTAGGAGGAGGATGACCCACAAAGGATAAAGCCTTAACCTCCTAAGAGGGACTGGCAGAAGGAGAAGAGCCTATACCCTCACAAGAGGGACTTCCAGGAGTTGGAGGACCAACAAAGAAAAACCTAGCCTCCTAAACCCTGAAAACTCACAAAGGAAAGTCTAGTCACCTAAGAATAGCTCACAAGAGGAGGATCAAAATGGAAATGTCTAGCCTCCTAAGAGGAACTTGCAAGAGGAGGAGGGTCCACAAGAGAGAGTACCCTCAAGCAGTGTTTAGAAACAATTAAATCCAGAACCATTTGAATTTTGAATGAAATGAGAACCATAAAGGAAATTATGAGAACTTGGAAAGGTGTACATAGTTAAGTGTCTCATCCATTGTGATGATAATGGTTTAATTTTTCATCTAGAATTAACTTGACAATTTTGAGAATTTAAGAGAGGCATTATGAGCCTGACTATAGAAACAACCAAGTCATTAGTCAAATGAAAATTCTACTATTTTCTTTAATGTCTAGTTACTTAGAAACACACTATTGAATTGCAAACAGTTTGACAAATTTTACAATTGATCCATTTTTTTGGCATCAACAATTTCTTATATTTCAAAATAGACACTGTTGCTAACTTGTTAAATAGAATGTTGGAGTGACCAACTCCCTCACTTTGAATCCTTTCTCTACCATTCCTTGTCTTTCTTATTCCTTTTTCTTATCTTTTTTTCTCTCTCTTCTCCCTAATAGTTACCATTTGTTGACCTTCATCATCATTTATATTTGTCAACAAGTTGTTACCCTCTAGTGTTAATGGAACAAGTACTTGTTTCCATAACCAAAACTTATAACACTTCTTTTTTATTTTTATCTTGTGAGATTACTATGGCATTAAATTATTTTATGAAAAATTTGGTAATTGGCAAATCTGACGTTAATCAGATGGTAATTTGAGGATAATATATTTTTAAATTTGTTATTTTTACAATTTTGAAAATATAAGTAACATTGACTCTATTATCATAAATTATTTTACTATTTTTGCAAACTCTCTTTATTTTATCCCAAAATTACTGTTAGTCTATCACATCTTAATTAGGTACTCCCTTAATGTTACTTGAGTTAACATTCTCACATCAATTTTCAAATTTTCTTTTCCACTAGATTAGATCGATTATGTCGATGTAAAACAAGCGTTTACATCCCACTTTTCTTCCTTAATGCTGATTTTTCCTTTAATTTATACAACCACTGGCATAATGACTTATCTTTTAACAACTATAATATTCACTCTTTTTCTTTTGTTTTTATACTCATGTTTTCAATACTAATTCGCCCTCAATATGAGAGCATTTTTGGGTTCATTCTTCTCGTTTTGATCTACTTTTCTTTCATATCTTTTGGATGACAATTCTTTAGCAATTTAGTAGTGCTTTTCCATCCACCGTTTTTTTTTTCATGTTCAGGCTTGTAAGTCACCAAGGCACTTTTCTCCCCTGAACTCAAAAGTGATGCCACAATCAAAGCCGTTGAATCCTTCACATTCTCTTAATAGGTTACAAATTTCAATAAAAACTTTCCATCTCTTCTTCCCTTAATAGGTTACAAATTGCAATAAAAACTTTCCATCTTTTCTTCCCTTAACACAACACCACCAAAACACAAGTCAACATTCCCACATTTTTATTTTTTCATTAAAATACAAATTTCCCCAAACCACACCAATTTCAATTTCCTCCAAATATGATTAAACTTCAAATTTCCACAAACCATAAACCCATTCAAAGACCCAAATTCTCATTAGGTTAAAAATACTTATTAAAAATTTTCCCAATTTGTATGCAATACCAAGTCAACTTTCATAGAGTCCAATACCAATAGGCAATACTTCATCCCCTTCTCTTTTCCAATGGAACAACCACCCATCTGATCAAAATTC
>JBBPDI010000025.1:10598069-10609145 GCA_037974545.1 Cucumis variabilis | reverse complement strand
ACTTAGCTGATTTGAACGTTAAGGGATAGAAATTAGAGATGTAAATGTTATGTGTTTAGTTTGTTTCGATACCCATAAAGACTACAAAAGCATTTGAAGCTGCATCCATATAGCTCAATGCTGTTCTGAACTTTCTCTGTAAATTTTCATGTAAATAAAAGAACTATCCTTATAATATCGTTTTGATTGGTATATTGATAATTTAGAGACCAAATTTGGACATGTTATTTTAAACTAATAGTTGATATAATTAGTTAGTAAACAGTTACTTTGTAGTTTTGTTAATAAGTTGATATTATTTTTTTGTCATCGACTTTCTGTATAAATACCACATTCATTTAAGTTAATAAAGAAGAAGGTAAAATACCTTATATTTACCAATTTGGTATCAAGTGGTTTAATTTGGTAACAAAGATTTGTTTTCTTCAAAGACGCTTGGAATTAGGTTTGAGAAATTTTGTGCGTGTTTACGGTTAAGTATAAAGATTTGGTAATCTCGTAGGCTATATTTTGTGGTTACATGATTTTTGAAAAATGAGTATTGGAAAATATATACTATTTTGTTAATCCAAAAATAAGAAACTAAGAGAGGTCTTTTAAAAAATATAGCAAAGCGACAAAGCATATACACTACACAGAACAATTTCGAAAACGAAAACAAAAAATGTTGTGATTAATTAACATCCAGCATGTCTAATATATTTGGGAAATGATTGTTTAGATTTAGTTATTCTTCGTAGCTATACAATAGATTTAATCGTTTAGATTTGACACCCAAATCTAAACGATTTTCAATAGTTTAGAATTGCACATGATCGTTTTATTTAATCGTTTAAATTTGGGTAGCCAAATATAAACGATTTTTTAAAAGATTTTTTAGTATGCGATTATTTAAATTTGGCACATGATTGTTTAAATTAGGGTACCCAAATTTCAACGATTTTTTTTCAAGATTTTTTTGGTACACGATTATTTATATTTGGAACATGATCGTTTATATTTAACTATTTTTTGTACATGATCGTTTATATTTGGCAGTCCAATATCACAACGATTTTTTCACAATCTTTTATATTTAACACATGATCTTAAAAAATCAAATAACAGTTTGAAAAAAATTATAGAAGAAGAAAAAAGACGATAGGAAGGAAAGGAAAAAATATTATAGAACAAAAGAAAAAGATGATGAGAAAGAAAAGAAAAATTGCAGAAAGAATATGAAAATGAAGGGCAAATGAAAATATTAAAATAAAATTGCAAAAGAAGAGAAAAAGACGATGAAAAGAAAATAGATCGCAAAAGAGAAGATAAGAAAGACGATGAAAAGAAAGAGCAAACCTAAAGTTTTTTAAAAAATAATCAGTCTCATTGAGCTTTTTCATTTTGTTACATGGACAGTAAATATTTTTCGAGTTTGATATATTTATGAAAATTAACCAAACAAAAACTAATTTGTTAATTTTAACTTGGAATTATTAAAAAGATTTAGAAATGCTTTGCCTCCACCCAAGTAAAAAATGTTAAATTGAAAAATTCTTTTAATTGCTATCATTTAATGAACAAATAAAGCCTTCCATCTTTATTTTCAAACTGAGTTGTGAGTTAGTTCGCGTTAAAAAATTTAACTTATTACAACCCACGTTTATTGGAAACCTTTTTCTCTCTATTTTTCTCATACCCTCCCTCCCATAATATTTGCAATGACGGTGAAACTTGCACTTTGAGAACAAGAGTTGAGTTTAAAGCTTAGGGGTTTTGAAGAATTTTAAGGGTCTGGCGTTTTGGAGTACACATGTGTCCTAGCTAAGCAACGTGAGGAAGAGTATGTGTTTCAGTTAGCTAAACATGAGAAGAGTTTGTGTTTTGGGTTAGGCGAGTAAGTGTGAAGCAAGGAAAGAAAGTTAGGAAATTTACACAAAGCTACTAATCCACATTAGTCAACGTCTTACGTGTTGAGCTAGCATGGTTAAAGAAGATGTTAAACCTACACATGTAAAGCACTAAGAAGGAGCTAACAAGATAAAATGAGCTTAGTGATGACTAATCCAGTTTAAGATTAATATAAATAGGACTTAAGGTTTCAAAGGAAGTGTTAAGAAAATCTTAAGTATTGAAGCTTTGTCAAAAGAGGTCAAAGAAAAGGATAAAGGGAGTAAAGAAATTTTAGTTTGTGTGAGTGACTCTTCAAAGAAAAGGATAAAGTTTTCCTAAGTTTCTTTGAAGTCATGTCGTGTTGTGTGTAGTATATGATATAATCTTATGATTTATATATGAAAAGCATGACTATTTGAAGAATGTCTTTTGAGTTGAAGTATTCCAAGTTAAAGTATTTAATTATATGATGCTTGTATGTAAGTAAACCATTAGCTTTATTTTTATCATGAGTCAGCTATAATTGTCATGTCCCGCTCCAAAAACACTATGTGATGAAGTGGAGAAGTGCTTGCCTAGACATTCTATGTGAGATTCTTTGCGAAACAACGCACAAAACGCATAGTAAACGGAAATAAAGACAACCATAAAAATTTAAAGCGGAATGTGAACTTAGATGAAATGCGAAAACTTCATTGATATTTCAAATAACAGGGTACATTCAGTACTTTATACAACATTCTTTACAAAACCACTAAAAACAAGTTAAACAACACTTACTCTCCTCGCTTAGCTACTATATGCTTATGCAAGTTGACAATAGTGACTACCAAAATGATGTGTTCTCAAAAGGCACAGTAGGCGATCAATACTGCAAGTTTAACGCAAGATGTCCTTCACTACCTGGGAGAATGGAAAATAAAACAAAAAATTCGAAAGGTTAGATGAAAACGTCTAGTGAGTGAGATCTCAACACCTTCAATAAACCAAGTTTACCTTAATGCAATGTAAACACTTTGCCAAATCAAGCGATATAAATAATAAGTAAGTCAATATTATATCTTTCAGTTTAAAGCAATCATTCAAGGCGTTGGACATTTTTCAACATCTCAATTTTTATCAACAATTCATAAATCAAAGGGAATAATCACTTCTTTCATTATTCATCATATTAAAGAGTATGTGTTTCGCATAATAGACTTTTTCACAATGTCATTCTGCTTGTTCAATTACATCTTTGTACCATTTCCTCAGCTCAAGCGTTGATCATACTCTTTTCCCAAGTTGCAGCTATGCAGAGTAATCTCATTGCATTTAGCAAGTTTTATAAATTCCACTACGTAGTACACGTCTTTTCATGTCAGATCACACAATAAAGATAAGACATACCATACCAAATCACACAGCAAGTATGAGGCATTCTTATCGCATAAGGTAAAAAAATCATCTCAGTTCATCATTGCAAGTTTTAATAAAATCTTATGTATTTCTCAACTACACATCATATTATCTCATCCTTCTAGTTCATATGTAGGTCTATTCATCTATAAATCCTATGCATATTAAGATTTGAAAAGCATAAGAGAATCATGTTTTTCATAGTTTCAGTAGAAATAAAGTAAGGATTTAAACTCATTTTAGAAACCTTTTCATTTTGGAAAACATTTTATAAGAAGAGCCACTCATAGTCACAATCGACTATCTTCTAGACTTCAAGCTTCCTTGACTTTTCGATCGAACTCAAGCTCATTTAGAATCTTTGAAAACCTTGAAATTTCTCTCAATCTTCTCTTAAGTAGACTAAGGGTAAAAACAGCTTCAAAATGATCGAAATTCATCTATTTATAGACTTTTTCGATGAAGTTTTCTATGTCGGAATATTACTTTTGCTCGCAATGAGAATTGGTCTAGTTTTAGGATGCCACGTGCCTCTTCCATATCCTTATCATGGATTTGGATTGGGCGGCAAGGTTAAATCATTGACAACTTTCTTTCGTGAGAATGACATCATCACTTTCTGATGAAGTAAGCTTATATCGCAACAAGGATTCCCGTGTAGTCTTTTCTCATCGCACAATAGTTCTTATCGCATAGGCTATCTCTGCCGCATGGAGTCTTATTGCATAAAGGAAGATCGCGATCGGAGCCTGATAACTTGTAGAAATACAAGTTATTATGGCCTTTTAGGTAGAATAATGGGACCAAAACGTGTGGTAAGTGTGCCAGAACGTGTAGTCTATGTTGTAAATATATAATTATTGAGAAATACACTATATACAAGCTTAATGCTTACTTTACCCCATTTTTAGTGTCTAAACGCATGATTATTAGCAAAAGAATAAGTTAGCAAATTACAGAGAAACTTACTCAAAGACAAGGCGAGAAGACCAAATCACCATGCGAGAAGAGGCTTGTTAGAAGACAAAAGTGGTAGATGGAGTGATGTGACTTAACGAAAAAGACAACTTTTGACGTTGACATGGTTAGAAAGATAGATTTCTCATCGAAATATACCTATATTGGAGCTCCATCACCATTAAAAAAATGACGACGAAACGTCTGAAAGGATCGACAAGACGCCTTAATGGACAACTACCCCCTCATTTGAAGAAGTAGGTAGACACCTAGAGAGTTGGTGGCAAAGATTAGCCTTATCACTATTTGTAAAGTACATCTTCATCTTCTCTGGTCAGTCTGTGGAGTGAAAGCCTGTAGTCTGAGTGAAGAAAATCTCATTCTGATCTCTCCCTAACTTGTAATGACTTTTCTTTTCTTTCCATTTTTGTATTTTTTTACATTGTATGTTGTTTATATTGTACAATGGTCGAAGACCTACATTCTTTACTACAATGTATACTTAAACCCCTTTTAATCCATCCATCTATGTACTATTCATTTGTCTTTGTGTTATTCATAGTTTAGATTTCTGATGCATGCTTGATAAGAAGCTTTACTTATAGTTCTTATCGTGTTAGTCGGGTTATTTACATCACTTGGCCAGTGTATATCGCCAACTACTCGAGAGGGTAAGTAGCAAGGACATGACTAATACACGCAAGGAAGAGTTTTCTTGCCTTAACGAGATGACTTCCATCATTTGTATGCTGAAGGTGAACAAGTGTGGAGAATAGGCATCGAGAGGTTGTTGTCTTTAAATGCGAAGCTCTATAAGTAATATAAGTAAATATTTCTAGATATATCTTATTTAACTAGGCTAGTCATTTGGATCCTGAAAGGAGGCCAAGTGTGATGTTCAATGACTCTGAGAGGAGTACATCTTAATCATAAGCTAGTTTAGTAGGTTATATTGCATTAAGGTGGTCGTATAGTTTATTCACCAAATAGAATTAGACCTTCCTTCACCCTTTTCTCAATACAAGTTAGTTCACGCCTCATTTACACCCCTTTCTTTCTATCAACCACCTTCATTAAGTCACCTTTGTAGTACCTCTAGAAAATTAGGTAGTTATAATTCTTTTACTCTATTTTTCATAACGCCTAAGTGAGAAGTAGACCCTAGAACTAAACTTTGATATCAATTCCCTGTGTTCGACCTTGATTCATTTGGTAAAACTTATTATTTCACTTACACTTGGACAAGCAATAGGAAAACTTGTACAACTAGAACTTAGAAATAGTTGGTGGGGACATTGGGAGCATTTTGCATGCAATTATCTGTATTCAATGACACGTCATGAGAATTTAAATATTAACCCCAACAAGGTTACACCACAAACCTAACATATAAACTATAGCAAGGCTGTACAATTTTGGTTTGGCTAAATAAGTTTATGTGCCTTAATTCAAGGCACGTTTTTTAGAATATTGTTCTCAAGACGACACAAATTATTCCACCTTAAGTCCCATAAAACACAATCCCAATTTTAAAACAATCACATTCAACGAGCAATATATTTTGGACGAAAGTTTCAAAGATAACAAGTAGAGCCTCACAACTACTACCACCTTCTTATTGGAATTTCGTCCTTGAAATAATTTAGTAAATCTTATGTGAAAATTTATAGGTACTTAGCCTTCATTAGCTCTTCATTTTTCTAAGTGGCTTTTTTGACGCCATGGTTGTTCATAAAATCCTGACCATGGGAATCACTTTTGTCCTCAATACTTGCTCTTTTCTGTCCAACACGCGCAAAAGCCTTTCTTCATAGGTTAAGTTCTCTTGCACTTCCAGGGTTTGTTCTTAGAGAATATGTGAGGAATCTAGTACATACTTTTTCAACATGGAAACATGGAAGACATTATGAATCCTAGAGAACTCTGCGAGCAACTTTAGTTTATACACTACCAGTCCCATGCATGTTCGAATTTTTTAAGGTCTTATATACCGCAAGCTTAACTTTCCTTTTCTCTTAAATTAGATCACACCTTTCCATGGTGACAATTTCAGAAAGACCTTATCTCCAGCCTCAAATTCTAGTGCTCGTTGACGGTTGTGCATAGCTCTTTTGTCTATTGTGAGCAATTTTTAAATTCTTTTGAATTATCTTGATGCTTTTCGCATTACTTGAACTAATTCTGGGTCATATCATTTCCTCTCACCTACTTCCTTCCAACATATTGGCGTTCTACAACACCGTTCATATAATGCCTCAAAAGGAGTCATTCTAATGTTGGAATGGTAACTATTATTATAGGCGAGTTCAACCAAGGATAAATACTAATCCCAACTCCCTTTAAACTGTAGGACGCATGGGCTCAACATGTCTTCCAATGTTTGGATAGTTCTTTCAGATTGGTCATCAATTTGTGGATAGAATGCGGTATTAAAACACAATCAAATCCCTAAGGCTTCTTGTAACTTTGGCTAAAACTTTGAAGTAAAGTGCCAATCTAGGTAAAAAATTATAGACACTGGAGTTCCATATTTGTAAACCTCGGATTTTAGGAAAAACTTAAGTCTTTTGAAGAGCTTGAAAGGATAAGAATTGAATGAGGTTAAGGTTAAAAAGGAACTCAAGGTGTCATTAAAGGTGTGTCATGGTTGTTGGAAAAAGAGAAAAATTTGGCTAAGTGTCAAGGGTTCAAAGGCTAGCTTTTAGAGGTTATTTGCTTTTTGTATTTGGTAGCCAAAGGAAAGAAAATAACCTCTAAAAAAGGTTATTAGGCGTTTGGACATGTTTAAGTGGCCAAGACTTTGTTTGGAAGAGCATTAGGCGAGAAAAACCTCCAATTAAGTGTCATGGGCGGCCAAACTTGAGTATGTGCTTGGCTTGGGGAGAAAGATTATCAATTAGAGATTATTAAGAGTTAAAAGCCTAGGCGAGATGGCTAAGACAACATGGTGTTGGATGAGGAGCCTTGCACACGAGTAAGAAAGGTGTTTGCGGCCATGCTTGGAGGTTAGCTAGGGGTTTGGCTTGTTGTTGGACACTTAAGCATTTTGGTTAGGTGAGATGATGAAAAGGTGGAGTTGGTGAAGTGCTCTACAGGTGTCATCTGCATGCTTAAGTTAAATTCTGACAAGTAGGTGGTGTCTATAAAGGTTCATGCAAGGTTCAATATAAATAAGTAACTTCAAAAGGACTTTTATCCCAATTCACTTGTGCATTTTGACTAAAATTACACTCAAATGCTAAAAATTGAGCATAGTTTTTAAATCAGGACTGCCAAACAAATTTTAGTATATGGGGATTGAGTTTGAGTTAAAGAAAGGGATAAAAGTAAGTTTTCAGAGCAATCTAAACAAGGTGCACTTCCAGAGGGCTACAGAGCACAATGTTTAGAATTAGGAGTTGAAATTTTAAGTAAGCAATTTTAGTCAAATCTAAACAAGGTGCAATCTAAAGAGTTATAGATTGTTAGTGATGATTTTCCAATGTGGGGCTATGTTTTCTGGGCGAAAAATTAGTTTCTAGGCAAAGGTGGAGGCTGATCGAATGTCAAGTTTGTGCTAGACGAGATGGGCGTGCATGATGAAATTATAGGAGGTTAATGACGCATTAAGGTTTGTGTTGGACTTACAGCCTGTGCGCAAGGCAAGTAACACGAAAGATGAGGTCTATGCACGCGACCAAGTAAGGGGCCAACGCAAGACCTAGGCATGCAACCAAGTAAGGCATGAGACGTGCTTGTGCATGAGGTTAGCACGTGGGCAGCCCAATGTCACGGTCATACTTTTCCAGGGTGTTGTTTACCTATGGCCGTATGCCCAATTATCCCGAATTTATCTCATCTTTCTATCTTATGTTTAGTTTAACTAGTTGCTTTTCTTTTTATGTAATAAATCTATGCTATGACTCTCAGCTTTTCATATGCAAGCCTACCAGAGCTGAAAAAGTCCAAAATGTACTATAGGAAAGACATAATAGTTGAATCCCCGCTCAAGCAGTGTCGCACTCTTTGTAGGAAAACATTTTTCCCTTGCAACTAACAGCCTTCATTGCATGTTGTAACGCTTATTTCAATGAATTTCTTTCTCCCTCACATTTTCTAAAAATTTTCTCAAGAACTTGACGGGAGGCTGAATCGTACCGCGAGTTTGTCTGCAGCTTTTGGATTTTGATTGGTTGACTTATTGACTGGATCAAACAAGTGCCACATAATCGTTTGTCTCGAGTTTGAAAGACTGCGATTGTGACACCTAGCGCGAATGTTCAAGGCTTCATAGTACAAATATTTGTTATGTTCTCCATGGTCACGTTCGTGTCCATGCATGTAAGAAGTTGATGGATCGACATCCATGTTGAAGACGATGGATCGACCCCTGAATCATAATATCATGTATCGACCTTAAAATCACAATATTCTGCTCCAAATGTTGGCATCATCATCATCGAACTACTATAACCAGTTTGGCTATGTGTCTGTATCATGGGAGACACTTCTTCCATTATGGTTAACTTCATCAAGTTCAGCTACTTCCACTTGGACGTCTTTTATGAACTAGTGAAGGTACAATAGGTAGATCATACATAATATGTATCTCCTCCGTGTACCTCTCATTATTATTACATATATTAAAGACTTGTTGTGGATCATTTACAACATCACGAAGCCTTGTGTTGTCTGATTTCTGTGAATTGTAAAAAAAATAGAAATATATAATTGAGTAAATAATCTAAGTAATTATACGATATTTAAATATGTACCCGATGACCCACAACTGCTTTTGGTCGAGTGATGTAGAGCCTTGTAATATTATTATACTAGTGGATGTATTCTTAAGTCACAACTATATATATCAAATTGCTGACCCACAACACTTTGATAGATTTGTTGTCATCCATTAGTACCTAAATCTTCCATCATGTGCTTGAGTCTATTGCTCAATGTCAATGTCATCGAAGAAGCTTAAACAGTTGCTGTTAATTTACCTGATGTCTTCAATTGTTTTATTAAATTTTTGAATTTGGAATTGACATCCAACACGATATACATAATTTTAAAATGTATTAAACCTAAACTTTTTTATTGAAGTTGCTGACAATATGACATGTCAAATCATAACAATAAAATAATAGATCTATTACTAACATGTGAAATCCTACATAATGTAATAATATGAATATAACATAATTTTAATATCAAAATAAAATTATAGGTCTACTAATAATATGCTTCTAATTAACAATTTTCTTATCATAACATTATAGATCAATATTAAATGAAAAGAAATAATTATCATTTTTCTTCAAATTAAGAGGATGATTCTTCATTTTTTGATATTAATCCAATCCAACATAACTACACAACCAAAAAAATAATATAATAAGAAATTTAGTATAAAAATTTTATGAAAGAAATGATTGAGAAAAAAATGGTAAGTAATGATAATAAAACTAATAAAAATATTTGTATATCAAATCTAAGGATTTGGTTTTAGTGGTTGAATTGGAGTAAATGAGTCTAAAAACAAGGGAAGGGAACGGAGAACGAGTGGTTATTTAAAAAAACAATAACTAAAATGAAAGATAGATAGAGCGGTGATTAGATGTGTTTGAGGAAGAAAAAATAGTATTTTAATATAACTATTATTATTTTTTTATTATTTTTCTTTAAAGAAGAGAAAATATTTATTATTTAGAATTATTTTTTTTAAAAATATTTATTATTTAGAATTATTTTTTTTAAAAATATTTATTATTTTACATTTTCATTTCTCACTGTCTCTTTTTAATCTTTACCTAAAGAGAAATTAAAGTATTTAAAACAAATTTATTATTTTGAATATTTACCATGATAAAAAGTCTTTAAACCTATTTTGAAATTTTCTTAAACATATTTATTATTTTATTTTTCATTTTTTATTTCAAACAGTCAGGTAAAAAAGAAAATGAAGGATTGATTTAATTTCTTTTCGGTAAAAGAAAAATATTATTATTTTATTATTAAAAAAGGAGAAAGAGGAAGAGGAAGAAAATGTTATTTGTTGGGACCTATGTTCAGTTTTGAACACCAATCATTTTTTATTTTTTTCTGTTCTTTTTATTATAGGTTATTTAAATATACAATATCAAATATTTAAATACACAATAAACAGATTTAAATTTTGACAAAGAGAAGGAAGAACAATACCTAAATTTAAATTTTTTTGCAAAATACTAAGGCAAAACTTTGGAGAAAGAAGGTAAAATATTTTAAAAACTATTAAAAACTTTACTATTACATTGAAAAAGAAAAAAACAGTAGGTAAAACATGACCATACCTACCCAAAATCACTGAAAACATGTATAGAAAAATGAATTTGAATGGATTGATTCAAACAGCCCAAAAAGAAGTTGCTATTCGTTAAATATATAGCAGAATATATAAAAAGAGAGGGCCCACAAAGAAATAATGCAGGACAGGTGGGACCCACATTCATTCCATTAAGATAACGAGATACCATGAATCTTAATAGAGATGCGACGTACTAGATAACATCTCTCTCTCTTTCTCTCTTCTCTCACTTGTCGTCCTTTCTCCTTTAAGCAACTTCGAAAAAACTCAAGATTTCATTTTGACGAAGTTTCAAACTTATTTTTCCTCAACTTCAATTTGTTCATTTCTCACGCGCCGCTGCCTCCTCCTTCCACGCGCCTCTTCTACTCCCCTTGCTCTTTTTGTCCTCTTACTTTCCAACTCCCTTTCTTTGCTGTCCACTTTGGCTCCACTGTTCCTCTTTTATTGGATTAGTGGAGAGCGATTTCCAACTTCCCCCCTTCTACTCCAACTCCTCTTTCTCTTTCTATGATTCTTCACAG
>JBBPDI010000025.1:10512689-10528090 GCA_037974545.1 Cucumis variabilis | reverse complement strand
CCTAGAATGAAAAGCAAACGCCTAGACTATGTACAAGACATAAATATAAGATAAATTGGGGCTAATCGGAACATACGGCCATAGGCAAACACGCCTTGGACAAGTATGACCGTGACAAACTCCTCCACTTAAACAATTAACGTCCCCGTCGACTGGCAAAGCTGGAAATCCTTCAATCTTCTGCTTCCCACGCTTCACGGTCATTGGTACGTCTTCCACCACGAGAGGCTCTTCTGCTTCATCACGAACTTGTGTATCCTCCTCGTGGGTCTTCCTCTTCTCTCTGCTCCCTCAACAAAGACTCTGCTCGCTTCCGCTAGTCCCTCGTATCTTCTCACGAGGGGTGATCTCTGTAACGTTGAATCAACTTCCTTCAGGTCGTCGCGTGACGATGACCTGACCTTCCACCCGAAAGTCCAAGGGTGATGCTTCTAATCTGCCCATCCCCTTGGCAATTTTAAGGCTCTCTCTTCAGACTAACCCGAACGACGCTTGATTTCTGCTTCCATCTCTTGGTAACCTTACGAATCTGATGGCTCTTCTCGACGTAGGAGGGATCAACAAGGCGTGACAACACAGTTTGTCCGCCACCAACACTCTCTGCTGGGCTTCTACCAGTTGACGAACTCATTACAACTGTAACACAAGATTGGGCCACCTTCAACAACTGACCCCCACTCTTTTGTTTTAGCTTATCGGTCTTCCTAATACTCATGCCCGTTCGCGCAACAGAGTCTTTCTGCACGGACTCCTTCGACATGTCTCGCATTGGGCCATTCACTTGACGTGCCCGAATACGAGCCAACATGTAGGAAATCCCACGATTGCTCCTCTGGATAAAGGCATCAACTGCCCGATCATTCGCTTCCTTCTTCTATTCTGACCCGAACTCAAGCTTGAACATGTCTCTTTGTGCTCTTGCTTGGCTAGAGGCCAGATTTAGCTGAGTATTGAAGTATCTGGTAGCATGGACATTCGTCTTCTTGACATCGGTAATCTCTTGGGAACACTGCTTCCCATCCCTCTGCCTGGTTACCCTGGCAAGCTTTTCTCTTTCAAACATCGCGACATTCCTTTTCGCGGTACTCGGCTTTCGACCCTTAGACACATCGGGTCGTCCACTCTGTACGAGAGCATCGCTTACAACATCATTGAATGCCTCAGTACGAGCTTCAATAGCTTGGGTCGCATCTCCAGACCCAAGAGTCGACCCTCTCCTTGGGGCTTGCTTCGCGACACGATTGTCGGCGCACGATTGTCCCTTTTCTTCTTCCCGTAAAAAGGCTCGAGCTTCATACGGCAATTCCGCAGGCTTAACGACCCCTGCTCTAAATCCTGTCGACAACATCCGAAGTTCAGTTGACTTCGGCGACGCCTTACGATGAACACCGTTCGTAGGCGATTCTGACATGGGCAAACTATCAGGCTTCCCATCACTACATTCTCTTACGACACACCTTGTGTCTTTTAGAACTATCTCCCCCTGACCACTGACAGGCTCAGGCCGAATGTCTTCAAACCCTGTTTCGTCCTGGACACAACTTTCTATCAGTTGCATGGCCGATATCACTTTCAATCCTTTGGGCTACCGAAGGTCAGTCTGTACAACAGTGGGCGTAGACCCTGTGATCACCAGACATTTAGTTGCAGGCATGATGATCACTTGATGTTCGAGGAGGAATTCCATTACGAGTACTACATCAAAGTCATCTATACCTACAACAACAAAGTCAACAAGACCGCTCCATCCTCCCAATTGTATTGTCGCTCGTTTCACTAGACTGACGATGGGTAAAGCTATAGAATTTACGGCCTTCATTTTTTCTGTATCCTTCTTCCAATGAAGGTTCAGCCGTCTGGCTTCTGCCACCGTTATGAAGTTATAAGTCGCACCCGAGTCAACCATAGTGCTCTTTGCATGGTTTTGGTTGACCAGGTGTTGACATAGATTAGACCCCCTTTTACGCTTCTACTTGTCTCCTCCACTTTCTTCTAGAGAGACGACAAGTATCTTATAACCCCCACTCTGACTCTCTGAATTTCTTCCTCCTGCTCCACTTCCTCCTCGGACTGACTCAACTTGTCATCCGAGTCTGCATTCTAGGTGGCCTGGAAGGCATCGAAGTCTGCTTTTTTCAGACATTCTCTAACCCGATGTGATCCGTTACATAGGTAGCAACTGAAAGGGCGATTTGTCGTGTTCGAACCATTATCTCTTCGCCATGTATTCCCGGTGTTGGGTGAGGAAGGCTTGCGGTTTCTACCGAGACTTCTACCCCTAGTGACAGCTTCGGAAGACTTTGGTGACCCATTTTTATTTCTTTCTGGTGAAGAACTTTGTTGGCGTCTCACATCTTGGGGGTTAGAAGACATATCGAAAAAACGTTCGGCTGCTGCATAGGCAGATTGAAGATTCTGAACTCTCTGTTCATACAGCTTCGTCTTTGCCCACGGTTTCAGCCCTTCTACAAAACAAAATATCTTGTCTCTTTCTGTCATGTCGGATATGTCCAACATTAGCCCCGTAAACTTTCTCACGTACTCCCAAATGGTGCCAGTGTGTTTTAACTCACGCAGTTTCCGCCGAGCCAAAATTTCAACATTCTTGGGGAAAAACTGCGAACGAAGTTCTTCCTTCAAATTGTCCCAGGTATTTATCGTGCACCGTCCCTCCTGAATATCAACGTATCGAGACCTCCACCATAACTTGGTATCTTCCGAAAGATGCATGGTTGCCAATGTCACTTTGGCTTCCTCTGAACCGGTGTTTATGGTCTTAAAGTACTGCTCGACATCGAAGATGAAATTTTCCATTACCTTTGCATCTCTTGCCCCACAGAAGGGCTTGGGCTCAGGAATTTTCATCTTGCTAACTGAAACTGCTCCTCCAGTCGGAGCTTGATTTGTTATCGCTTGCATCGCAAGGTTCACCTTCATGTTCACCTCTGCGATTTCATTTCTGTCGACATCCAGGGTGGCTTGAAAGTCCTCTGTCATGCCGTCTATCATTCTCATGATATTCTTCTGAGAGTTATTCAGCTCAATAACTCGTTCCTCCATCTGGGCAACAGAGTCCGTCGAACAATCACTATGCTCGTAGGTGTCGTTTTTAGTTCTTATCGCTCGTGACTCCAGTGCGTCAACTCTAGCCGAAAACTCGAGTATAGGTAATTCGTCCAGACGACCGGACACCGCGTCAATGACATCGCTTTCTTGGAAATTTCCTCAAGCCGTTTCTCAAGAAACCGAATGGAATCAGGAACTTCCACCAGGTGGAGCATTTGCTTTTCGATCCCTACCAATAACTCGTCATGGGTCTCACCTATCTGTTTCACGGTTGACATCTTTCTATTCCACCCGTCGCTCAGCCAATCTTGGCTCTGATACCACTTGTCACAATTGTAACGTTTCAACCTCAAGATGGACGATTGTGCAACACTTGTTCTAGCTCAAAGAACAAGTCAGCCGATCAAAATCTTAAAGTCACGGTCAATGTTGGCGTATGTAGTAACCTTCCTTCGCGTTCTTAGAAATTTTGTTTATAAAATGCAAGAAAGATTTAAAGATATTGAAAATGACATTGAAATAAGCATTAAAGACTGACAGTTGCAAGGTTAAAGGATGCTTACAAAGAATACAACTAATGCTTGGTCGGGGATTCAACTAACATGCCTCCCCTATAGTACATTTTGGACTTTTTCATATCTGGCAGGATTGCATATGAAAAAGCCGAAATGTCACTTCCAAGCATATGGACCTAGAATGGAAAGCAAACGACTAGACTACATACAAGACATAAATATAAGATAAATTGGGGCTAATCGGAACATACAACCATAGGCAAACATGCCTTAGACAAGTATGACCGTGACACCAAGCACTGTTAGGATCTTTTATTTTAATATAATAAGTGATTAAAAAACTAGAATTTAAAGGTAGTTTAGAAAATAATTAGAATAATATTGTAGTTTTTTTTTAAAAAAAAAACATAGGTCTGGTTTTGAAAACTACACCTGTTAGAAAAAAAAAAGAGAGAGATGTCGTCTTAAAGACCAGACAAATATCCACCCACGAAGCTATCTACCCAAATTAATTTTCAATCTTCCTTTCAGCCTTCTATGCTTCCATGCTATCCGAGATTCTCACCTTTCATGCTACCCGTGAAGGTTTTGCCTCTATCATTGAGAAAATATCTTCCATTGAAAGGTCTTTCACTCAATTGAAGGGTCTTTCACACATTAATTTTCTTTTCTTTCCTTTTAAATCTTCCCTTCCCATCTTCTTCTTCTTCACCCTAAAAATTCTTCTGTTTTAAATTTTCTCCACACTAAATCTTCTTCTGTATGTTTTATCTTCTCCGGTGAAATTTCAACATAAATTAGTTTCCATAAATTTATTCTTTCTCTTTTAAAATCTCATCCGGTTAAGTCTTTTTCTTTATTTTTTTTATCATCGTTATTATGTTAATTAATTGTTAGTTAGATATTTTGTTTAATTAATTGTTAGTTAGATTTTGTTTAACTAATCGTTATTATTTTAATCAATTGTTCATTAGATTTGGTTAAATTTTTAATTAATTGTTGTTAGACTTTTTTTAATTAATTGTTAGTTAGATTTTTTTTAATTAATTTTTATTATTTTTAATTAATTATTAATTATATTTTATTATCGTTATTATGTTAATTAATTGTTAGTTAGATATTTTGTTTAATTAATTGTTAGTTAGATTTTTTTTAATTAATCATTATTATTTTAATCCATTGTTAGTTAGATTTTGGTTAAGTTTTTAATTAATTGTTAGTTAGACTTTTTTTAATTAATTGTTAGTTAGATTTTGTTTAAGTAATTATTAGTTAGTATTATCGTTATTATGTTAATTAATTGTTAGTTAGATTTTATTTAATTAATTATTATTATTTTAAATGGTTGGTTAGATTTTGTTTAATTAATTGTTACTTAAATTTTATCATCGTTATTATGTTAATTAATTGTAAGTTTATCATCGTTATTATGTTAATTAATTGTTAGTTAAATTTGATTAAATTTAAGAGGTTTGGATTTATGTTTAATTAATTAAAA
Organism: Cucumis variabilis; assembly: GCA_037974545.1. NCBI lineage: Eukaryota > Viridiplantae > Streptophyta > Magnoliopsida > Cucurbitales > Cucurbitaceae > Cucumis > Cucumis variabilis. The sequence continues at coordinate 10,523,011 of JBBPDI010000025.1, read as the reverse complement.
AAGTTTTGTTAAATTTTGTTAGTTTTGTTAAATTAGATTTTGTCTTTAAATAATTAAAGATAATTTTGTTGTTATTATTTTAATTGTTATTAGATTTTCTTAAATTTAAAGGGTTTGGATTTATGTTTAATTAATTAAAAAAAACTTGTTAAATTTTTGTTAGTTTTGTTAAACAAAACATATTTTGTTTTTAAATAATTAAAGATAATTATTGTTATTAGAATTTTAATTGTGGTTAGATTTGATTAAATTTAGGAGGTTTAGATTTATGTTTTTTTTTGCATGTTTTTAATAATTTATACTAAATTTCTCATAATATTATATTTTTTTTTTGTAGTTTTGTTGGGTTGAAGTAATATAAAAAAAAAGGAAGAATCATCAGCGATTGTAGAAAAAGTATAACCATTTCTCAATTTGTAAGTTTATTTTCATTTAATATTGATTTGCAATGTTATAATAGGAAAATTATTGAACATATTATTAGTTGACCTATGATTTCATTTTGATATTAAAATTATGGTATATGCATATTACTCACTTATGTATGGTTATGTAAATGTTAGAAAGAGACCCCATTATTAAGTCAAATTCTATTATGCATAAATTTATTGTATAAAATGAATATATATATATATATATATATAAATTAATTTATGTGTAAAGCTATCTTAATAAATAGAAACTAAAATCATTTTATACTTTTTATAATATATTGATCATTTTTTTCTTTTTTTTGGAAAATGACGGACAAAATTTTGGAATTTATGTTGTTTATGAATGGTAATATATGATTGATGGTGTGGATGGAGTCGATTATAATCAACCAGCTAGTGGAGGTTTTACCATAAGTGTGAATAGTGAAATTGTTTTCAAACAATTCATTGAAATTGTAGGATCATTAGTTGTTATAGAGATATGCATAAATCATTTATAAATTATATATAGACATCCAAATGTAGCTCCCTCAGGGCTAATAAGATTTGTGTCAGTTCCTATATCAAATGAACAAGCAATGAAAACTATGTTTTCAATTGCAATGTTAATCCCGAACATGGTGCATCTATATGTCAATGTAAGTAGAGTGTGTTTTACTATAAACTTGAATTCTGAATCATTTGGTCAGTTAGAAGATCAAACTTAGGTTATTAACCCTAACTCTGAATCAGTCTGGTATATGACAATGAAAAAATGGTGGCTACTAACGAATATAGGGACTTTCGAACAAAAACAAACGATGAGTTTGAAGAATTTGACTTTGATGGCCGTGAACATAAATTACCATCAAATACATTCACTCAGATAGATATGGATGTAATAGATAATATTTATGAGCACAACCCAATTGTAGCCCCCGTGGTTGTTAACAATACAAAACTATATAAGTGAATGATATGTCAAGATAAAGAAACACTGCAACATATGAAGTAGTGGAATCAACACCGATTATCTGGGCAATTCGATGTAAGAAGTGGACAGAAGGTTGCACGTGGAGGCTTTGTGCATCAAAGAAAAAATCACATAGTATGTTCGAGATTACTAAATTACCTAAGCAACACACATCTTTTTATTCCGAACTTAAACAGAGTCATGTACAATTGGATTCTTCAATGATGGCCAGAGAGTTTTTGATGCTGTAAAAGAAAAATCATTGATCAGCATTGCACAACTACAATCCGACATCAAAACAAAATTTGGATATCATGTTTTCTATCATAAAGCATGGGATGGTAAAAGAAAATTGGTGGCCAAAGTGTTTGGTGACTGGGACGAATCATATAAACTTTTGTCCAAGTTTTAAATAATTTTGTCTATGGTACTAAGTGAAGTCACTTTGCAGCTACGTCTTTGATAAAATCTTGAAATGGGTTGCAAGATCTAATAAACATGAGGTTCATTCATATGATCGACATGAAGTCATGTTTCATGTGAAAACCAGATGTCATAGCCTTAATGAGAAAGGAAGAAATATTCAAATATTAAGGTTGAATGCTTCAGAACGGTACTGTCATGTAATAAATGACAAGTTTTTGACATATCATGCTCTCATTTTATGGCGGTCTGCGTTGAAACCTGTACCACGTGAAGATTATTGGATCACACCTATTATGCCCATCTTACATCTTGATCCATCATTGTTGAGAAAACTCGATCGATCAAAGAGTTCACGATGTCATAATGAGATGAATTGGAGGGAAACGAGTGCTCAACTACAATGTGACCTTTATGGTCAACAAGGTCACAATTGAAGGAAATGTCCTTTGCTACAAAGATGTGCACCGAACAATTAAGAAATTGTGTACTTATTTTTTTTCTATGTGTACCAAGTGGTTTGATAAACTTATTTTCTATGTAACATTTTTTGTTGTACCTACTTTTTTACTTTCTAATTAATATTTTTTGTGTAGATTATGGCTTTAAACCCAGGACCGATTGATCCTAATATTCTATATGATCAATCTTTTCATCAATCTTCAATTATGTGGGATGATAGAATGGTAGGTGAGTTCGGTTGTATACGTAGAGAGGCGGTAGTCTAACGCAATATCCCACTTCATCGTAACATATTGCCTTTACCCCAAGCATCTAGATTTTATGGGGTGGCTAGATTGGGTTTCATCCAGTTAGATTGGTACCTTATTACTGCACTCGTTGAGAGATGGAGATCGGAGACATATACATTTCATATGCCCACTAGAGAGTGCACTATCACCTTGTATTGTTAGGGATGTCTGTCGATAAGGAACCTGTTATCAATCAAATGAATGAAGACTGGATATATTTATGTCAGATGTTACTTGTGTGGTCCCTCCTGCTAATAAAATAAAGGGATCAAGGTTAAGTCTCACATGGTTAGCAACACAATTTCCAGAACTTGATGATGATGCAGGAGAGGAAATCATCATCAGATATGTAAGAGCATACATTTTACAATTGATGGGGTCTATTTTCTGATAAATCAGGTAGTTTTGTGCATATGATGTTCCTGTCATTATTGAGTGATTTACATGAGGTGGGTCGTTGCTCATGGGGTAGGGTGTGCTTGACATGGTTGTATAGACAACTATGCAAAGCATCAAAGTGAGATTTTCGTGACATTGCCGGTTCATTAATACTTCTTCAAATATGGGCTTGGGAACGATTTCCCACAATAGCTCCACAACTTAGACATGCAAACGATCATTTAATAGCTGAACAAACACACGGTTCATGGTACAATATTTTATTTTAATTTATATCAAACAATAGTTTAATATTAGATGAGTGATATAATTAATTCAAAATCTATAATATTACTTTATTAATACAAATGGAGAGACCAATTTTGTGTAACTAGATCAGCTACCCATGTAGTTAGTCAGTATAGATACCTGTTCGACCCTCTTCAACGTGATCAGGTACGTCAATATTGAAATTTTAGTCTCTTTATACATTAGTAAATATATATTTATTTATTTTTAATGTAATGTATGATGTTTCAAATTATTTGAGAGCTTTACAAAAATATGATTGATAATTTACCAAATTTTTGTAAGAACGGTCAAGATATATGATGGACCATCAGTCCTCTCATATGTTTTCATATTGGTGAGTGGTATCAACCTGATAGGATGCTCAAATAGTTCGATCTTAAACAAAATATCCCAGTAGAATGCAATATTGAGCCACTTCTACATAACATTGACTTAAGATTTACAGATTGGTCAAATAGGGTTGCACATTTAGTATTGTGATGGCGGTCTCGTTGAAGATTTAAGGCAAGAGGAGTTTTGATTAAGCAATTTGATATGGACGTGACTTAAGAATACATCCATTGGTATAATAATATAACGAGGCTCTACATCACTTGACTAGGCGCAGCCGTGGGTCATCTGGTAAATATTTAAATACTGAATAATTACATAAATTATTTACTCATTTAATTATATATATATATATATATATATATATTTACAATTCACAAAGATGTTACAGATGATCCACAAAAAGTCCTTGATATATGTAATAATAATGAGAGGTACATGGAGGAGATACATAATATGTACGATCTACCTATTGTACCTCCACCAGTTCATAGAGGACATGTTCAAGTGGAAGAAGCTGAACTCAATGAAGTTTTCTATAACGTGAAAGAAGTGCCTCCAATGACACAGACACAGAGCCAAACTGGTTATGGTACTCCAATGATGATGATGTCAATATTTGAAGCAAGATATTGTGATTTTGAGATCAGTACAGGAAATTATGATTCAGGGGTTTGTCCATCGTCTTCATACATGGATGTCGGTCCATCAATTTCTTACATGCATGGACACAGACGTGGCCATAGAAAACATAACAAATATATGTATTATGAAGCACTTGTAGAGGTATTAGATCAACAACAATACCAACAAGAACCAAAAAACCAGAGGAGCCGGAACAACATAGAGTTTAGAGTCGACGATGACAACCAGCTCGAAATCGACGGTGTCCAGATTGCGAAAAACATTGATGTTTTTTAATTTTTTAAATGAATGTAATTTGGTTATTAAAAAATATTTTAAATTACATTTAATTTTTATCAATACGGGTCATTATTAAAAAACGATCCAAAAATCATTTTTAATAATAAAAAGTACAATTATAAATTTTCACAAAATTAGTGATATTAAAAGAAAGAGATCATGAAAATTTAAATAAATAGAAATTTAAGTTTTTTTAAAAAAAAAGAGAGAGAAAATACTATGTCTCGGGTGGAACCATAAGAGAGAAAAAAAACTACAACATTTATATAAATATTTTAACATCTAAAATATTCTAATAATTATTTTTAAAAACTACATTATTTATTCAAAACTGCCCTCTGGTTGTGTATTTTGCTAATAGTGAAAGGAAAATACAAGAAAGTAGATGGAAAAAAGTTAAATGAAAAAATTAGTTATAATTAACAACTAAAAATAAGAGAAAAAGACAGATATTGTGTATCAGTTAGTTTTTAGTAGTAATAAAGAAAAATGACACATGACAAACCAAACTGTAGTGTGCTAAAAATATATGTAATTTGAGATATATATGTGTTTTTAATTCTTGTTTCATCAATCAACGTGTGCCTAATGTAACTATATGATAAGAATCATGACGTTCCATGTGGACCAATTACAAGATCTAAAGCATCAAAGATTTAGTATTCATTAATCATGTACAAGAAAGGATATGGTCGGTTCATCGTGAATTTCATGTGCCACACTTTGAAGACCTCATGATTTAGTTCATATGACATTTTTATTGTATTTCCAATTATTTTAAATTTACAAGCTAGGATAACTACTATTAGTAGCTTAGAATTAAAGATGGTAGTTGAAAATTAGTTGTTGGAAGTTAGAAAGCATAGTTAATGTTTTAAAGACTTTTGGTATTTTCATTAATTATGGTAGAACCTCTACAAGGCTATATAATGTCTTTATCCTTTCATTTGTAAGCACAAGATTTTTTATGAATGCAATTTGAATATCATTTTGAGAATTTTCCCTTAATTTGTAATTCTTGTGATAGAATGCATGCGAGTTATTCAATCTAACCTTGATCAAGTTTGATTGTGGAGTGACTCAATTTAGAACAAGATTTTCAAATCTTGCTTCTAGATTTTCGATCTAAGAGGTAATCTAATCTCATAACTTTCTCTTGGTTGATCTAAATTAGTATAAGGAGGTGTTAGTTTCTTACTTCAAAGCTTCTTGCTACGTTAATAGCTTGGATCTTTGGATCTGGATTGCCTTATCATTTGGTATAAGAGCATAGGTTGCATCTTTGTGGCCTACTCTAGGATTGATTTTATCTTTCTTTCTTGCAAACTTTTAATTCTTTATTGTAGTTTCATCTTACAATTTCTTGTCTTTTCATCAATCGTTCTTCATATCTTTATCTTACTTCAATCTTATTACATTTTACATATTAAAAAAAAGTTGTGAAGAAAAGTAAAAAAAAAAAAAAAGAAGAAGAAGAAGAAAAAAAAAAGTTGAGAAAAAACTTGTTCTTGCAATTATTCATACAAATTGTGTGATTAGTCTTGACTTTGTAATAAAAATTACATGATTGAGTTATTACATTTACTCTTCTATGTTTTTACCATTCTGTACATCAATTGTATGATCATTTGAATGTCTTTTCACCTTCCTATCATTAATTATTGAAGACTTTCAAACTTCTTTCATTTTCTTTCTCCTTGCAAATTATCGAATTTCATTTCAGGACCTTCAACAAACTTTTAGATCCACCTCTTATCTTCAACTTTCAAGAAGGGTAGTTTGTCAAATTCATTTCTTAAAATCTTTCTATTCTCAAATCAATTTATGTGTTTAGTTTCATCCGAAAATTGTGAACTTTCTCCTTTCATTTTTTGTTGTTCTCTTTGGGGTTAGTTTCATAATTATCTTGTCTTGCTTATATTGAATAGCTCACTATTTCAAGGATTGCATAGGCTTACCCAATGTAACACCCCGAATTTTGAGGTATTTTCTCACACTTTATTTCTCAATTTTTCTTATCTAAAATAATCTTGGGTGTTTTATGGTTATAGTTTGGTGTGGGGGAGAGAGTTTAGTTATTTGAGGGAATAAAGAAATTTAGAAAAGGAAGTATAAAAGTATGGATAATTAGGTTATAATAATAATATTAAAGTATTGTTATTATTATAGTTATATTTATCTTTATTTATTTTAATTTTCTTACCCCCCCTTCTTCTTCTTACTCTCACCCTAGCTGCCCCAACATCTCTTCTCCACGCCCTTCACGTCGACTATATTCCTTTTCCTTTCTCTTTCTCTTTTGTTCAACGTCGATCGACAGCCCAAAATGCCGAGCCACCGTTTCATCGAGCTGAGGTCAGGACCGAACCGCTCGCTGTAGATCTGTGCTCGCCATCCATTCCCGTTCGTGAAGCCGTCGTGCCTACAGCTGTGGTCCAGATCATCGACAACCGTACGTTGTGGAGTGCCGCGCTGCACCTCCGTCCACCGACAGTGAAGCCGCCACCACTAATTTTCTATTCCAGTTTACGCGCGCCGATTCCAGTTTTCTAGGCTACAGTGTCTGCCTTGTTTTGGGTAGTTGTGGTAAGGATGAAATTGTGGGTTTTGTGTTTTCTTATATATATATATATATATATATATTAAGTTGTAATGTTGATTAATTGGTTGGATTGACATTCTTGAAGGTATTGTTGAAGCGAGCAAACCCTTGAATTTTCAATAGGTTGGGTTGGGTTCGTCTCTCCATTGACGGGGTAAGTGTCAAATTCACATTTGGGTGAATTAGATAGATGAAGTTAATTAGAAAGATGTTGATTTCTGTTCATTTATGTTTAGGTTGTGGTTGTTGGAGTTAGTTCGACTAAGGGACTTGCATAAAATTTAAGTAAGGAGTTTCTACTACTGGACTCTATTTTAGATTTGAAATGTATTGACTATATGAATCTCACTAAATTGAGTATGGTTGACCCATATAGATGTAAATATGATGACTGATGTATAGAATGGTTGTCTAATATGTGGATGTGAACATGATGACTAACATCTAGATTGGGTGACTGATATATATGAATGTATGGACAATGTACTTTTGAACTGAGGAGGGTGACACGTTTATATTGTTGATTGTCTGATGTGTTATTATGCTACTGAGTTAGTATGAGCAGATTGACTGTAAATGTGTTGACTGTAAATGTGTTGAACTGAAATGGTTATATGATGGGGTAGTTTGGACATAACTATGAATTGATTGCTTAAATGCTTAAAATGGACTGAGGGAAAATTTTGTCTATTGGGTAGTGTTCCTTGCAGGTATCCCTCAGAATCACCATCTGTTGTCCGTCCTTCGGAAGCATTAGATTGATTGGTGCATCCTTCAGGAGCATCAGATTAACATGTGCTTTCTGCAGAGCACTAAACTGATATATGCATCCTATGGGGGCATTAGACTGATCATGTGTGTCCTACGGGATCACGAGACTGTTATGATGTAGGGTATCTCCTAATAGGAAAACAAATTTATTTTTCCCTAACGGGACTAGTAGTGGGTCTCTTACTGGGTATGTTTATACTCACCCTTTTATGCTTAAATTTTTCAGGCAAGGGAAACTCAAGAGGTAGACCAACGAGAGACAAGAAGAAGACGTGGTCGCCATAGGGGAAATGTTCTTCAAATTGCTTCCGCTAAAATATTTTTGGTTTTACCTTAGTATTTGTGACTGAAATAGGTTTCATGACTTGACCACTGTTATTTCTTGATTTTTTACAAGCACCACTTTAAAACTTTTAAATTTTGTTTGAAATAGGGCCCAAATAAAGACTCTTCGATGTTGTTGATTTTCTTTTATAATTTTTATAAACTCTTATGCTTTAAGGATGAGACTCATATTAAAGTAATGACTTCAATTTAGTTCGAAAAGTTAGGTCGTTACACCCAATATCATAATTTAGGTACTTTCCCAAATAGCCTACCTTTTGTGTGTAAACACAAATGTTTCAAGAGAAAAATTAGTGAGTTGAGTGTGTGAGATCCATTTTAGTTAGAGAGAATATTTTATCAAGAAAAAAATCGTTGTGTTGCCTACAACTCTGATGCTCAATTTTGGAAGGCTTTACAAGGTGAATTGGTAGACATACGACAATCCATTTACATGCCTAAGGAAGAAGTTTCAAAAGTCATCACTGCAAAATCTTTTCGAAAAACTTTGGTTGAATTAAATCAATCGATTGACCACTTATGTATGTTGACTCAACAGTTGAATTTATGAGACCAAAATTTGAAGAAGGTGAGTGTACCTACAAAAATTAAGCCTATTGTTGTGGTAAGGAATGACAAAGTTGAAGACGACATGCTTTGTCAAAAATTATCTGAGTTTATTGTATCATCTAATCCCAAAGTTCATGTTAATTTGGGTGAGTTAGAGAAAAAAGAGGCAAAAAAAAAAAGCATGTAGTTTGATTGAAAATGAATCTTGCAAGAAAAAGTTTGAAAATGAAAAGCGTAAGGATAGTTTATGGCCTAGAGAGAGAATTGAAAGAAAAAAGCAAAACTATTGTGAGACAGTTAGTGAGGTTAAATCTAGCTATTTTATTTTCAAAACAAAATATTTTTGATCTTATCTACAAAAGAACTTGTTTCCTAACGGGTGAGCTCAACCCATGTTTTTCTAGTGTTTCTTTTGAGTTCTTACAGGAGGCCAAGACACTAGTAAAATGCTTGATTCGAAGGTTTCTTTTAAAATCAACAATGTCGTACGTCATATGTCTTTCAAGGCCAAATCAAAGAGGAACCACTCAAAAAAACCATGGCAGCAAGCATAAGATGTTCAAAACAAGGAAATGGACATGGAGATATTATTGGAAGAATCACTATTGTTTTTCGAAGAATCCCAGGTGGAGTTTCATGAATAACTTATACATGAAATTCTATGACCACAAACTTAGTCTGCAAGGCGAGGAAGATGAGAATTATTGTTTCAATGCCGCTGAATTTCGTCCTTTTGATGTTAGCGATGAATTTCTTGATTTGAGGACGAATCCTTTTGAAGAGGGGGAAAATGGTAAGAATCATGATGTTCCATGTGGACCAGTTACTAGATCTAAAGCATCAAAGATTCAATATTCATTCTTCATGTACAAGAATGGATAGGATCGGTTCATCGTGAATTTCATGTGCCACACTTTGAAGACCTCATGATTTAGTTCAAATCACATTTTTATTGTATTTTTAATTATTTTAATTTTATAAGTTAAGATAACTACCATTAGTAGCTTAGAATTAAAGATGTTGGTAGAAAATTAGTTGTTGGAAGTTAGAAAACATAGTTAATGTTTTAAAGACTTTTAGTATTTTCATTAATTAGGATAGAACCTCTACAAGGTTATATAATGCTTTTATCCTTTCATTTGTAAGCACACAAGACTTTTGATGAATGCAATTTGAATCTCATTTTGAGAGTTTTTCCTTAATTTGAAATTCTTGTTATAAAATGCATGCGAGCCATTCAATCTAACATTGATCAAGTTTGATTGTGGAGTAACTCAATTTAGAACAAGATTTCTAAATCTTACTTCTAGATCTTCGATCTAAGAGGTAATCTAATCATAACTTTCTCTTGGTTGATCTAAATTAGTAGAAGGTGGTGTTAGTTTCTTGCTTCAAAGCTTCTTGTTATGTTAATAGCTTGGATCTTTGGATTGATGATTAGGATTGCCTTATCACTATATATATATATATATATATATATATATATATATATATATATATTTATCAAAGAGGATGGGGTATGCAAATATTTCTATTTAAACCATACTATC
>JBBPDI010000025.1:10500791-10512589 GCA_037974545.1 Cucumis variabilis | reverse complement strand
TTCTAATGTACACGACCTTGCCTATATACCTTGCATAATCTTTTACCTTTTTGCATATCAATTCACATCTTGTCACTCTCATACTAGGCCATACAACAAGATCATCAGCAATAACCAGAATACGATCAAGCCGTCTCATCAAACCAGACCCATGAACCTTACTAGTCCAGGTGAACCAGTTACCCTGCATTGTAGGTTCAACTAAATCAGCCTCATGAATAGCCATATCAATCAAACTCCATATCTCTAGCTATAGGAGACCCACCAAAAGCTTGAGAATCTAGTCTCAAAGCATTAAAGTCACCCATGACAATACTCGACCCTGTCCATCCAGAAGAGATCTCACCCATACAATGCCACAACAAATATCTCTCACCATTATTATTACAGGTATAAACATATAGCACCTCCATATAATCCCCAGAGAGCAAAGCAGTTAATGAACCAGAAACAAACACATCTTCCACCTCACGTGGAGTAAAATTGAAGCGAGTCCGCTTCTACATTACCCAAATACGACCAACCCCACTGCTACTATAGCTAGAAGCATAACCCCCACGAATCTTCAAACTTACTGGAGATAGAACCAAAATAAATTTACCGAACTCTAGTTTTTGAAAGACAAGAGAAACCCATAGAAGACACATTTAGAAAATCAAACACCGCTTTACACTTTACGAGACTATTTAGACCCACAAATTCAAAGAACAACAACTAATCATGAGAAGTAATAGGAGACTTCACTCCCGCAAGATTACCATCTGAGGGCATACCCATAAGAACTATAGCAGTATCGTCCATCTGTAAGGAGGGAGGGAATCCATCCACTATGGATAAGGCCAACTTGTTCCCCTCACCCAACTCTATAAGGCTGCCAAAAGAGTTAGGCATAGTAACATCCACACTTTTATCCCTATCTTGAACAAAAACCAACTCCATTTTCTATTAAGTTACAAGAGTAAATTCATCTCGTTTACCCACCCCCTTTTCCTTTATAGGCCTTATGGGGGATCTATTAATCTCACCTTCTTCTAACTGTTTAAACGACTCCAACACCATATCTCTACAAGCCACAATTGTCAGTTCCTCCTCTTTGTTAGAAACCATCTTACTCACATCCTCCTTCTGAAGAATCTTGTTTTCTACAATCTTAGGACACTTACCACCAGAATGCCCAAAAGAGCTGCACAAATTACATTTTTTAGGCTTCCACTCATAATTCACAGTCACAATAAAATCCACTTCCCTAAGGTTAACTGTAATTTCAGCAGGCATAAGCGAGTTCACATTTAATTCAACACATACTCAAGCATATGACAGTCTTCGTCTTTCCTTAATAGCTAGATCTAAAGACAGAAGTTTTCCTACAGCACTAACAACAACTACTAAACATGATTCTGACCACAACTCCGTAGGCATTTTACCAAATTTGATCCATACAGGAACATAATAAAAAACAAAGGATTCAGGGACAATATATGGATTCCATTTATAGAGGAGCATAGGTTTGTCCCCATGATGCCATAGTCCATGAAATAGGATCCACTCAACATATTTTGGGCGTATGAATTGGAAACAGATGAGATCATTCTCAAGAACCGTAATCGTGGGTATTTCAATTTTACCCCAAATTTTCTCTATATGTCGATAGATGACTACATAAGGCATTTTTTGCATCAATTAGTTACCTCATTAAGGAATTTTTCCACATCCAAACTCCATGATTAATAACCTCCTCTAGGGAGACAACAACAATTTTATTCCCAATGATTGTTGGCAAAGTATATTGAAGTGAGTTGCCATTAGAAGTGCGAAAAAAGGAGGCCCATGAAGATTTTTTTCAATCTAGAGTTCTACATTTTCCATAGAAGCAAAATAATTTTTCCATCCATCCATCCTTTATCCAGCCTAGAAAGCCCATCATCATTTGGCCCAATAACTTTCTCCCCTAGGACGATTTTTGAATCAGGTTTGTTTAATCCATCTCTACTTTCAACAATCTTTTTTATCGACCCAGCTATTATAGAAGACCCTTCTTGAGGTGAAGGCCCATCTTGAGGTAAAGGACTAAATGATGGTTGCCCTAATGGTCCAATCGGGTGAGGATCACTCGGTTCAACACATTTGTCATTTAGATATGAAGAATTTTTGTTTAGAGATTTAAACACCACCTTTTGATTTACGGCAACATCTGCACGTGTTTTAAGTCAGACAACGCTTATCGTTTCACTGTTGCTACATCGCCAGATTCTCCCAGCATTGATAAAAACTCAGTTCATGTCGGTCGATGTTAACAAAATCACATAACACCACCACAATCTTTACCAGTCGAAAGCAAAAACAAAACTTGAAAGTAGATCGTGCACAAAAAGAAAAAGCCAGCCAAAATTCTAACAGAGAGAAACTCAGATCAGATTGAGTTTAATTTTTCAAATAGATCCAATGATGGAGTCATACCGATTTTAATCCCCAATCAGATCCAAAAAATTATAAACCACGACTTCCTCCACCAGACAAAATGCAAACGCAACGTCCACCTCACGCGCCCGATTTCAAAAAAATGAGATGGATCTTCCAAATTTTTTTTTGCCCTTAGAGCTCTCAGTCTTATCTTTCTTTTCAAACTCCATATTTCCTTTAGGTTTGAAATCCACCTTTCCACTATTTGTGATAAGAAACCCTTGGACATTGGATCTAAGAACCATGTTAAACAACAAGACTCAAAAGAACACAATCCCAGAAGCTCTAAATCCAATTTGATTTCAATCCCTAAGATAGGTTAGATACAAATTGCTTGGATGATCTAAGAAACCAAAGATCAGACAAAGTTAGAAACTCTCATCAACCCTTGATCTTCAAAGCACTCCACAAGCAAGACAGATCAATCCTCACTTGAATGCTCCAAATATTCGTGCATTCTATTACAAGAACACACAAGAACAAAATTCTACATTCTAGAAATTTTCAGATTTTATTCATTTAAATTCTTCCAAAAATGTGAAAACTACAACTCTATTTATACTAATTAAAATATTGTATGAAAGGACACAACATTTAATTCATGTCCTTTCAACTACCTTGATAAATTAAAGTACATATCATTTAATAAATACATATTAAAGATATGAATGAATCTAAAACGCATTAAAGATGTGAATGAATCTGAATTTCTAGATTCATTATGACCCTTGAGTGTCCAAGTGACCCTTGAAGTTCTAACTCTTCATTAAAGATAAAAAATCTAGCTTGTAAACAAGTATTTAATCCATCTTGAAGTCTTTTAGCTCTAGCCATTGAGCCTGGAGCCATAATAATTGTCTCTTGATTGGTTTGACTTGGAAAGTTCTACCATGAATTTTCAACATGTGCTTCATTTTCCTTTTCATTTGAGTTGGTGTGAGCTTGTTGAGTCTAATTTTCTGCTTTGTTGGTCAACATCTTATCAATTTGAATTCTTTTGCCAAGTAGTAGTAGAAAAAGAAGTAGATTTAGAAGAAACATACCTCTTGTAGTGCACCTTCTCCCATTTAGCTAGTTGCCCTTCAATTTTGACAACAAGATATAACAACTCTTTCATATCAAAGTAAGCTTATCTATCCACTTGATTGGCCAATTCTCAGTTCATTCCACCAAGGAATCCTGCCATTGTATCATCTTCATCTTCATCAATATTGGTTCTATTCAAAAGGATTTTCATTTCCTTATATTAGTCATCCACACATTTGGATCCTGGTCGTAAAGAGTAAAGCTTTTGTTTGAGTTCTCGAAGGAATCCTGCTTGTGTGGATTATAGGGTCATCAACAAAATCACTATAAAGAACCTTGAATTGAAAATCTGATCTGGGATTAAAATTACTGTGAATGACAATAGTGGGTGTGCAACGCATTTGGTGGATTTGGCCAGAATTGTTTCAATTTTCACCCCATTAAACTCAAATCACCATGAAAACACCCTTGGTAGTGGATCTATTTGATATTCGCCTAGTAAATGAAGACCTAATGATTTAGGATTTATCATCAATGGGTGATTCCAGTGAGGAGTTGTAGTGAAACAATGTGCTCTGATCGACCTAAAACGTGTTCACAACATTGCTGCAAATCGTAAGGTGGCAGTAGCAAAAACCTTAGGAAAAAAATCGTCAAATCGAACCAGAACTAATATTGAATCGACAACTTACTTCCACAGTCAAATGCACGTGATTTAGTTGGGCTTTTACCATTTGGGCCTTCAAAAAATTATGGGTCGTTGCAAAAGTATGTTGCAAAAGAGGATGGGTCGTCAAAATAGGGAAGAAAGTTCCTGGGCCGTTGCAAAAGTATGCTGTAAAAGAGGATGGGTCGTCCGAAATAGGGAAGAAAGTTCTTGAGCCATGTGGGTATGAGGATCAAATGAGTAATGTTAATCTGGCTTCATTGGGTGGGCATTTCTTATCTGCTGGGTCTGAGAGTGAATAGAGATTGTATAGGCTGAAGACTACCAACATTATTGGGTTAGGCGCATCAAAGTAATTAGCCAATGAATCGGGTTGCCCTTTACTTCGATGAAAAATGGTCAAGTTGCTGTGCCTAGTGATGCTTTGTGTAAACAAACAGAATCTAATGTATCAAAGTCTTCATAGGCCTCCCTCTTTGGTTCTTCTAGTGGTAACACAATGCCTTATACTCCTCCTACAACTGTTGGTGATAAAATTGTTGTTGTTCCTCCCGAGGAGTTTATCACTCAAGGAATTAAGGTGTGGAAAAATTCATTAGTTGGGTAACTAATTGATGCAAAAATGCCTTATTCCATTATTTATCGATTTATTGAGAAAACATGGGGCAAAATTGAAATGGCCACAATTATTATTCTTGAGAACAGTCTCATTTGTTTCCAATTCAGTCGTCCAACATCTGTTGAGTGGATCATATCCCGTGGACCGTTGCATCTTGGTGACAAACCAATGCTTCTCCGTAAATAGACTCCAGATATTATCCCTGAATTTTTTGTTTTTGATTCTGTTTCTGTAAAGATCAAATTTGGTAGAATTCCTATGGGTTTTAATTTTCACTTTTAAAGGAGAAGAATTTGGATAAATGAAATTTGAAAATTCTCGAATGTAGAATTTTGTTCTTGTGTGTTCTTGTGATATAATGCACGAATATTTGGAGCATTCAAATGAGGATTGATATGTCTTGCTTGTGGAGTGCTATAAAGATCAAGGCTTGATGGGAGTGAAGAGATAAAAGCTCTATGGCACCAGAAGATTCTACAGGACCATTCCTCAAATTAATTTAGAAATCTTAAAATACTAGTACATTGTCAAAAATATAGAATCAAAATTCTAAATAAAAGATATAGAGAATTTACTTTTCTTGACGTCTCTAATCTGCAAACCATCGAATTGGGACACCACTTGTCGGAGACCTTTCTATCCTCTGGGATGAGATTGGTTTGTGGAAACCAATTGGGATGGAAAAAGTTTAGAGGTAGTTGAGAGAAACTCTTTTAATTTGGACCATTTCTAAAATTAATTTGGGAATCTTAAAATACTAGTACATTGTAAAAAATATAGAATCAAAATTCTTAATAAAAGATATAGAGAATTTACTTTTCTTGACGTATCTGATTTACAAATCACCGAATTGGGACACCACTTGTCAGAGACCTTCCTATCCTCTGGGATGAGATTTGTTTGTGGGAACCAATTGGGATGGAAAAAGTTTAGAGGTAGTTGAGAGAAACTCTTTTCTTTTTGCAGAGCAAAAGTCTTGGCTTTCTTTTCTTGATTAATTTATTAAAGTAAACCATTTTCTTCTAGATATTTAATACTCTCTTTCCTTCTTGGAATAGAAAAAGGAGTAGGAGAGAATCATGAGATTCTACTATCAAATCTACTAATTAATTAACAATTAATTAATTAGTTAATAATTAATTAAATCATATTTAATTAATATTTCTTTCAAATCTTATTTGAATGAATATCTCTCCAATATCTTATAGATTTATATTCGTATAATAAATTACATCATATTTAATAGATATTTCATTCAAATCTTATTTGAATAAATATCTTTTCAATATATTATAGATTTATATTAATATAATTAATTAAATCATATTTAATTAATATTTCATTCAAATCTTATTTGAATGAATATCTCTACAGTATCTTATAGTTTTAATTAAATCAAATTTACTTAAATAAAACTAAACTATTAATTAATTCTCCAATTAATTAATAGCTAAATTAAATATCTTATATTTAACTTAGGTTAAATTGAATCATATTCAAATATAAGTTTCTCTTCTAACCAATAATTTTAATATGAAACCAATTATCATTAAATTAATATTTGAACTCATTATAAATTAATTTTGAATCATATCCAAAACTAAATTTATATAATAAAGTTTGATAAACTTTATATTATAATGTATCACTATACATTAAACTAATTTCCAAAGTAGATTTGAACATTTCGAATTACAACCAATATAAATAAATCTCATTATCCTTTACAAGAGAGGAATGGGACCTAATGGACCTACAAATCAGAAGCTACAACGATATGAGATTAATTCGCTAAACTCATTAACCACATTAATCAATTATTTGTTAACTATGTGTACACACCACTAAACACTCACAGCTGAACTCTTCTCACTGTAGATATATTTTTGTGTCCATGGATATAGACCAATAATAGTAAATTAGTCCTTCACGAGTGTCCGTAACACCAGTCCTGTCAATTTACCGCTTTACACCTGGGTTACCTCTAATCCTTAAATAACAGTGTTTCTCCAATGATCAACTTGTTTATGGTCCTACCAATAAATAGAAACCCCTCTCGTGCCATAGAGAGGGTAGGGTCCTTCGTTTAGGACCTGGAGACACCATTTAAGGGAACACTCATCTACTTACCTTAAAGTAGAAAAGGAGTGAATTCCATCTTATGTGATTATGTTTCCAGCTGTCCACTTGGTCTTGTCCCTAAAATGATAAGCTTATTGAGTCGGCGATCTGGCTACTCTCGTCCGTATAAATCAAAGAACAATCCCTCACGAACAGGAGTTCATAACACACTCAGGATTAAGATTAAGTTACCTAGGTCATCCTAGTGAAATAGAAATCTAACTAGTTAAAGAAGTTACATCTAGTGGTTACTATAGACCCTTTAAGCTTATCTCGAACATTGATCCATGTATGTCTCTACATATTGTTTAAGACCCATTAAACAGCTTAGGATGTTAGTTTATTGGATTTGAGTTATTAAGACAAAACTAATATTATAATAAAAAATAATTATTACAATAATAACACTTTATTAATAACGGTTAATGAATTATATTTACTATCTACGAGTTTTAGGACATAAATCCCAACAGGTAGTTTCTAACTTTGTCTGATCCTTGGTTTCTTAGATCATCTAAGCAATCTGTATCTAACCTATCTTAGGGGTTGAAATCAAATTGGATGTGGAGCTGCTAGGGTTGTGTTCTTTTGAGTCTTGTTGTTTAACATGGTTCTTAGATCTAGTACGCATGATTTTCTTATCATTTGGTATCAGAGCATAGGTTGCATCTTTGCGTCCTACTCTAGGATTGATTTTATCTTTCTTTCTTGCAAACTTTGATTCTTGCTTTTAGTTTCCTCTTATCATATCTTGTCTTTTTATCAATTGTTCTTCATATCTTTATCTTACTTTAGTCTTATTACATTGTATATATTAAAAAAAAAGTTGTGCAGAAAAGTAAAAAAAAAAAAAGAAGAAGAAGAAGAAGAAAAACGATAGTTAAAAAAAAAGTTGAAGAAAAAAATTGATCTTGCAATTATTCATACAAATTGTGTGATTAATCTTGAGTTTGTAATAAGTAATTGAGTTATTACATTTACTCTTCTATGTTGCTACTAGTCCCTAGGTCAATTGCATGATCATTTGAATATCTTTCCACCTTCCTATCATTAATTGTTGAAGACTTTCAAATCTGTGACTTTCAAACTTACTTATCACCTTTCATTTTCTTTCTCTTCTAAAATTACCGAATTTCACTCCTGTCCTTCAACAAACTTTTAGATCCAGCTCTTATCTTCAACTTGCAAGAAGGGTAGTTGGTCAAATTCATTTCTTAAAATCTTTCTATTTGCAAATCAATTTTTTTATTCAGTTTCATCTGAAAAATTTGTTCTTCCTTATTTGTTTAAATCTTTCATTTTTTGTTTTTTTCTTTTTTTTTTTTGTGTGGTTAGCTTCATAATTATTTTGTCCTGCTAATATTGAATAGCTCACTATTTCAAGGATTGCATAGGCTACTCAATATCATAATTTAGCTATTTTCCCAAATAGCCTGCCTTTTGTGTGTAAACACGGGGGTTCCGAGAGAACAATTAGTGAGTTGAGTGTGTGAGATCCATTTTGGTTAGAGAGAATTTTTTATCAAGAAAAAAATCATTGTGTTGCCTACAACTATGATGCTCAATTTTGGAAGACCTTACGAGGTTAATTGCTAGACATACGACAATCCATTTACATGCCTAAGGAAGAAGTTTTAAAAGTCATCAGTGCAAAATCTTTTCGAAAAAGTTTGGTTGAATTAAATCAATCAGTTGAGTACTTATGTACGTTGATTCAACAGTAGAATTTACAAAACCAAAATTTGAAAAAGGTTAGTGTACCTACAGAAATTAAGCTTATTGTTGTGGTAAAGAATGACAAAGTTAAAGACGACATACTTTGTCAAAAATTATCTGATTTTATTGTAACATCTAATCCTGATGTTCATGTTGATGTGGGTGAGTTAGAGAAAAAAGAGGCCAAAACAAAAACATGTAGTTTGATTAAAAATGAATCTTATAAGAAAACTATGAGAATGAAAAACATGAGGATAGTTTATGGCCTAGAGAGAAAAATGAAAGAAAAAAAAGTCGAAAAGCAGAGCTATTGTGAGAGAGTCAGTGAGGTTAAATCTATTTTGTTTACAAAACAAAATATTTTTGATCTTATATACAAAAAAAATTGTTTTCTAACAGGTGAGCTCAACACATGTTTTTCTATTGCTTGTTTTGAGTTCTTACAGGAGGCCAAGACATACATAAAGATGCTTGATTTGAAGGTTACTTCTAAAATCAACAATGTCATAGGTCATATATTTTTCAAGGTCGAATCAAAGAGGAACCACTCAAAATTAAACCATGGCAGCAAGCATAGGATGTTCAAAACAAGGAAATAGGATGTTCAAAATTAAACTATTAGAAGAATCACTATTATTTTCCAAGGAATCCCAAGCGGAGCTCCATGAATGACTTATATATGAAATTCCATGACTACAAAATTATTCTACAAGGTGAGGGAAATGAGAATTATGGTTTCAATGCTGCTGAATTTTGTCTTTTTGATATTGGTGAGGAATGTCTTGATTCGAGGAATAATCCTTTTGAAGAGGGGGAAAATGATAAGAATCATGATGTTCCATACGAACCAATTACAAGATCGAAGGCATAAAAGATTAACGAATCATTCATTCTTCATGTACAAGAATGGATAAGGTCAAATCATCCTCAATCCCATGTGCCACATGTTAATACAAGAGACGAAAGACCATTTGGAGTATTAAATGTATTGATTTTCTCGATTAAAGCAAACTATGAGGTAGACGTTAAGCTTCCATGAAACCAACACTTTGAAAACCTCATGATTTAGTTAATATCACATTTTTATTGTATTTCCATTTGTTTTAATTTGACAAGTTAGAAATTAGTTGTTGGAAGATAGAAAGCATAGTTAATGTTTTATTTTGACTTTTGATAGTTTTATTAATTAGAATAGAATCTCTACAAGGCTTTATAATGCCTTTATCCTTTCATTTGTAAGAACAAGATTTTTAATGAATGAAATTTCAAATCTCATGTTGAGATTTTGGTCCTTAATTAATTTGTAATTTTTGTGATAGAATGCATGCGACCATTCAATCTAACCTTGATCATGTTTAATTGTGGAGTTACTCAATTTAGAATAAGATTTTTAAATCGTTCTTCTAGATCTTCCATCTAAGAGATAATCTAATCCTAACTTTCTCTTGGTTGGTCTAAATTAGTATAAGGAGGTCGTTAGTTTCTTATTTCAAAGGTTCTTGCTACAATAATAGCTTGGATATTTGGATTGAGGATTAGGATTGTCTTATCTAGCTACATACCATACACACAGACTATCCTTTTCAAGACCATATAGGAAATACAACTAAGCTTAATCCCTAAACAAAACCTATGTACATAAATGGGTAAGCCCATTTACTAACCAACCATAGTAACTTTATCTATAACTTCGCACAGCGCACTTGAAGACAACATTCAGGTTCTCGGATCACGGTCTCTACCTAGAAAGTGTGAAAACATTTAAAAAGGGTGAGTTGAAAAGTTCTCTCAAACCATTCTATTTAGTTTAAAACAAATACACTTTAAACATATAGTAAACTATACATAACATATAATTTAAAGAAATCTCTTTAAATTGAACACCTTCTAACATTCGAATACTCATTTTACTCTGTATACTCTATACCCAGGAAAACTTTAACAAGATAGCAGAGCACCTTTGGTCATACTATCCAGCTAATCCTCGACTAAAATAGCAAAGCACCTTTGATCATACTGCTCACAATAAACACGGTCAAGATAGTAAAGCACCTTTGGTCATACTACCCTGCCTGAACTTGGTGGTAACAGCTAAGTGGTCAACATATTCCTATACCCTGACTGTGCACATTGACCATCGAGAACTCAATATATAGAGTACCATGATTTTCTCTCAAACCATTTTATTTAGAATCAGGCTTTTCAAATATCTTTCTAACATAATAAACTTTTCTATTTTAGAAACTCCGACATGCTTGTAATTCATGATTTTGTAATCATATCTAAACTTAATAATATGCTTCGGATTCATTTCTAAATAACATACTTCAATACTTATTTCAAACATGCTTATAAAATTAGTAAACTCAATATTCAATCATTATAATTTGCTTTAAACAGTTGATAGATAATTGGATTTAGAAATCAAGTTTAAACTCATTTTACCACTAACAAATCGTAGTTCAAACCTGATATGGATCAAAAAATCAAAATTGAATCAAATGAAGAAGATGAATAGATGCAATACTTAGAAGTTGAAGAGTTATTTTGGCAGTCCAAAAGTCATAAATTAAATGTTTAAGGAATTATGTATTTATGTGCTTTCATTTATTATGGTAGTTGAAAAGACATAAAATTCAATGTTGTGACCTTTCATTTCATAATTTAATTAGTATATAATTGGTTGTAATTTTCACATTTAAAAAAGAAGAACTTGGGGTGAATGAAATCTAAAATTTCTTCAATGTAAAATTTTGTTCTTGCGTGTTCTTGTGATAGAATGTACGAATATTTGGAGCATTTAAGTGGGGATTGATCTGTCTTGCTTGTGGAGTGCTTTAAAGATCGAGGGTTGATGAAAGTTTCTGACTTGTTACAATCCTTGGTTTGTTAGATCATCTAAGCAATTTGCTTCTAACCTATGTTAAGGGTTGAAATCAAATTGGTTTTGGGGTTGTTGGAGTTGTGTTCTATTGAGTTTTGTTTTTTAACATAGTAGATCAAATGCCCAAGGGTTTCTTATTAAAACCCTTGGTCGATATGCTTGTCTGATTTCTTCTTGTCCTAAAACAATGGTAATTAATAATTCTAATTAATTCCCTTTTATCCTAAAAACATCAAAATTTTACTTAAAAGTTCCCTAAACATAAAAACAACCCCAAGGCACTCCTTTGACACGGGTGGCACGCA
>JBBPDI010000025.1:10452007-10466966 GCA_037974545.1 Cucumis variabilis | reverse complement strand
TAGTTGTCACACATTAGCTCTATAGCTTCTTGTTTGTAGCCTAGTTCTGAGACTATTCCCCTTAGCCACATAGCTTCATTCACAGCTTTAAAAACAACTATGAACTCTGCTTCAGTAGTTGATAGGGCAATTACTGATTGTAAATTTGATTTCCAACTGATAAGATTTTCTCCCAAAGTAAAGGCAAAGCCAGTTAGTGATCTTCTTTTATCAGGATCTCCAGCAAAATCAGCATCCACAAAGCCTCTTACTCGTAATTTAGAATCATTAGGAGGTTTATAAAGCAACCCTCTATTTTTAGTTCCAATTAGGTATCTGAAAACCCATTTAGTTGCCTTCTAGTGAATCTTGCCTGGGTTTCTCATGTACCGGCTGACAAGACTTGAACTGTGAGCTAGATCTGGCCTAGTACAGACCATTAGATACATTAGGCTGCATGTAGCATTAGAGTATGGTACATAGCTCATTGCTTCTTTGTCAATCAGATCTTTAGGTGAATCTCTTGCTGATATTTTAATGTGTTGTGCTAAAGGTGTAGAAACTACCTTTGAGCTAGCCATGTTGAATCTACAAAGTACCTTATTGGTGTAGGTCTTCTGAGTTAGAGTTAACTCATTGTTATTTCTCTCTCAAGATTTCAATTCCTAGGATCTTCTTAGATGCTCCTAGGTCTTTCATATCAAATTCAACACTTAGTTGAGCTTTGATTTCTTTTAACTTGATTGGATCTCTCCCTGCTAGTAGCATATCATCAACATAGAGTAAGAGATAGATATAATCAACTTCAGTGAGCTTCTTGTAGTAGACACATGGGTCAATAGACTTCTAATAAAGCCTATCAGACTGATATAGTCATCAAAACGTTTGTACCAGCACCTTGAAGACTGTTTTAGGCCACATAAAGATCTATTTAGTTTACACACCAACTCCTTTTTGCCTTTTACTTTAAAACCCTTAGCTTGCTTCATGAAGATTTCTTCCTCTAAGCTTCCATGTAGGAAAGTAGTAGTAACATCTAGCTTCTCCAGCTCAAGATTTTCATATGCTACAATAGCCAGTAGGATTCTTATAGAAGTGTGTTTCACAATAGGAGAAAAAATCTCATTATGGTCTACACCCTTCTTTTACTTGAAGCCTTTAGCCACTAGTCTTGCCTTAAATCTAAGCCTTTAGCTACTAGTCTTTCCTTAAATCTTACTTTGTCATTCAAATCACCAATCATCTTCTTCTTGAAGGTCCATTTACAAGAAATGATACCTTTTCCATGTGACTTTTCTACTAGTTTCCAAGCATCATTCTTGTAAAGTGAATTAAGTTCATCATTAATGGCTTCTTTCCACTGATTAATGTGCCTACTGTTTAGAGCATCTTCATAACTATAAGGCTCATCTTCTATAGTTTCTGTAGAGGAGTTAGCTATGCAGTCTGCTCTTGCAAATTTAGAAGGAGGCCTAATAGTTCTTCACCCTCTATCTCTTGTTAAGCTATAATTTGTCAAGTCTTTCGCATTTCTTCTTCTTCTTCTTGAGAATGAAAGAAAAAAAGAGCTTCTGTTGGAAGTTGATCACTGCTGCTAGGGTTTGAGTTTTCAAATTTGAATGAATCTCTACTTGGTGGCTGGTAGAAGGTTCATTCAAATTCTATTTAGCAGAAGGTGTTACTTTGATAGACTCTATATAGATTTCATTCTCCTTGAAAACAACATCTCTGTTTATTAGGCTTCTTTCTTTAGAGAAATCCTAGAGCTTGTAGCCTTTAACACCATCAGGGTAGCTAATAAACATATAGTTAAGAGCTTTAGGTTCAATCTTGCTTTGTTTGATGAAAACATATGTTGTACACCCAAAAGATTTTAAATTAGAGAGCTTAGGGGTAGCTCCAATCCATCTTTCTTCAGGAGTCTTTATGTCTATAGAGACACATGGGCTTCTATTCACTGTATAGGTGGCAGTAGCTAAAGCTTCAATCCAGAAATTTTTTGAGATTTTTGCCTCAAAATCATACATCTCACTCTTTCCATTAATGTTCTATTCATCCTCTCGACAACTCCATTCTGTTGAGGGGTGTAAGCAACTATTTTGTGTCTTGATATACCAAACTCATTACATAGAAAGTTAAAATCATTACTAAGAAACTCTAGACCGTTATCATTTCTTAAGTATTTAATCTTCCTTTCAATTTGAGTTTTTACTTTAACTTTCTAATTTTTAAAACATTCAAAAGTTTGATCTTTAGATTTTAGAGGATAAGTCCATACTTTTCTTGAAAAATCATCTATAAAAAGATAAAAAGTACCTTGATCCTCCCCAAGAATGAGTTCTAGTTGGTGCCCAAAGATCACCATGTACATAGTCAAGGGTGGCTTTTGAATGATGTTCTCCTTTAGAGAATTTCAGCCTCTTATACTTGCCAACGATGCAGTATTCACAGAAGCTAAGTCTTTTTATTCCTCTGGCTTGAATCAGCCCTTGTTTTTGTAGTTCAGTAAACCCTCTTTCACTGATATGTGAAAGTCTTTGATGTCATAGTTCTAGTTCATTTCCTTTCTCAGTTTCTGAAATTAGAGCATACTTGGGTTTGATCACATTTTTTACAGTATACAAGTCTTCCACCTTTCTTGAAGAAAGAATTACTCTGCCTTGTCTTTCCACCTTCATGACTCCTCTTTCAATATAAATGAAGCACCCTAGGTCATCAAGCATACCTAAAGAGATAAGATTTCTCTTTAGCTTTGGAACATGTCTTACCCCTTTAAGGAGACCTTTCTGTTGTCAGATAGCTTTAACACCATTGAGCCTACACCAATAATCTCACAATCTTGATTATTTTCCATGTAAACTGAGTCTCCCTCTTGTGATTTGTAGTCAACAAACCAATTTTTCTTAGAGGTCATATGATAGATACATCTTGAGTCTAAGATCCAGTCTTCCTCCTCAGTTTCAATTTCCATAGCCTTTTTATTGATGGCTGCTAACACCTCAGTGTATTCAAAAGCTTCATTACCAACAGGCCCGTGATCACTTTCATATTCTCTTCCTCTTCTTCCATCTTCTCTTTGATAATTTCTGTTTCCATTGAAGTCTTCTCTATTGTAAGGTCTATATCTTCTGTTTTCATCTTTTTTTGTAGTTCTTTCCCCTATCAGGACAATTTCTTTTAAAATATCCTTTTTTGTGACATAGGAAACATTTAAGTGCTGGTTTATCTCTGTTTGATCTTTGATTTCTGTTGCTGTTTTTTCTAAAAGAAAATTTTCCTTTGAGAATAGAGACTCTGTTGCATTTGAAGTATTATTTTCTGTCCTTGCTTTTTAGTGCTATAATGACTGAATTCACTGTGATTGTCTCTCTACCATACTTCAGAGCTGTCCTCACTTCTTTGTAGGTGTCATGGATCAAATTAATCAGAATGGCAACTTCACTTTCTGCCCCCAACTTCTCCCCAATTTAATTAAGAGCATTGGTAAATTCTTGAACTCATCTAAATTTTCATCAAGATTCTTGTTCTGATTCATTTTAGATGAAAATAACTTCTCCCTTATGAACATCTTATTTGGTCGGTCTTTCTTTTCATACAAAGCCTTTAATTTCTCCCAAGTAGGAAAAGTAGTGGTTTCTTCAATTACCTGTCTCAACACATTATCAATAATATTCATAACAAGTGTACCGTAAGCTACCTCTTCCATTGTTTTTGTTTCTGATTTGGCCAAAGTTGCAGGGACATCTTTTGGATCTTCTAGAGCTTTCAAGGCTTTGTGTGAACCCAAGATTGCAGTAATTCTCTTTGTCCTCAAGGTAAGTCTTCATTCCCACCAAATTTTTTAATTTCATACTTCATAGTAGTCATTTTCTTTCTTTTCTTCTAATGGCTCTAATATCAGTTCTTGGAAAAAGTAAATACAAAAAGTTTCTCTTTCTTTGTAAAAACAACCTTGAGACAAGTGTAACTTTTGGGTAAATTAAATGTTGAGTTACCTTTTAAACTCTTACTTTTCTCTCACCTTTTCAACTCCTTTGCAAGCTGTCACTTTCCTTTCATTGTATTTCTTTTGATCTTGCATGGTTCACTAAGAGAGAAAGGAAGAAGAAAGAAGGGTTTCAAAATGAGGGGTTTCTTAATGGAAGATGAAGAAAGGAGAAAAGTGAAAAAGATGAAGTTTATATTGGTTCAGCACGTAGCCTACACCCACTCTTCAAAGGTAAAAATCCTTTTATTCAACATTCATTTAGAAAGTAGATTCAAGATAGATATAAAATATTTTTCATACTACATCTCCTTGAATTTATTCTGTATATTTTCCTTAAGGCTACAAGACTTTTTATTAGTTATTTTGTTGAAACAAAATAACTTCCTATTCTAACAAAATGTAGTTGTAACTGATTTGTTTCATTTCTTTAACAAATGCATAAATTGAAGTCCTCTTGCAGAAGATAGTTCATCAACAAATTTCAACAATATATGCTGGTTGGTCAGTGGTAGAGATAGATTGGAGATGGAGAGTGTTACTCTAAAGATAGTGGGAAACAAAATGGCAATCATTTTCAATGTGCTTTATTCGTTCATGAAATACATCATTGTGTGCAATCTGAATAACACTATGATTATCATAATGAAGAATAATGGGTGACCTTTGTGGACCTTCATATCAGTAAAGAAGCCAACGAAGTCATAGTAATTCTGAAGTGGCATCAGCCAGAGCACGATATTCAAATTCTATGTTGGAATGAGAAACAACAGATTGTTTCTTGCTGCGCAAGGAGATAAGAGCATCATCTAAATAGAAGCAATAATAAGTGGTAGACCTTCTATCAGTAGAATCACCCATCTAATCAACATTAGAGAATTCAGATAGAACCAAAGAGGATTGTGAGGAGAACTATAGACCATGACCCAAAGTGCCTTTAATATAGAGAAGAATATGAAGGACAATAGTGAAGTGAATAGTATGAGGAGCAATCATGAATTGACTAACAATATGAACTGCATATGCAATATCTAAGTGGGTCACATTTAAGTAAATCAGGCTACCAACAAGTTGCCGATACAAAGTGGGATTGTCAAGAGGAGCACCATAAAAAAGAGTAAGTCACACATTTGGATCTAGAGGTGTTGAGGATGTTGTAGAGTTTGTAACACCAGATCAAATAAGGAGGTCAGAGACATATTTTGCTTGAGATAAGTAGTAGCCATTAGACGAGGATGAGATCTCAAGACCAAGGAAATAGTTGAGGGTGCCTAAATCCTTCATTTCAAAGTGCTTAATCAGATAACATTGCAAATCAGATAGGGCTTGAGGATCATCACATGTAATAATCATGTCATCAACATATAAAAGAAATAGAACAATACCACTAGATGTCTAGCAAGTAAATAAGGTCAAATCATGAGAGCTGGAGGTAAACCCAAGTTGGATAATAGTGAAACTAAACGTTGCAAACCAAGCTCAATGAGCCTATTTGAGATCGTAGAGAGTATGACGAAGAAGACAAACTTTCTGAGGGGCGAAATAATACCAGTTGGTGATTTTATATAGACTTCTTCAAATAGGGTTCCATTTAGAAACGTATTTTTAACATTCATTTGACGGAGGGGCCATTTTTTTGCAACTATGATGGCTAAAAGACTGCTAACAAATGTTATTTAAGCTACTGAAGCAAACATTTCTTCATAATCAATGTCATATTCCTGAGAATAACCTTTGGCCACAAGTCGTGCTTCGTATCATTCAATAGAGTCATCAGAGTGCATTTTGATTTTAAAAATCCACTTGTAGCTAATAGGTTTCTTTTTAGAAGGTAAATTAACATAGTCCTAAGTATGAGTCTTTTCTAAGGCTTGAAGCTCTTCATCCTTTGCTTGTTGCCACAAGGGGTTAGTACTGACTTCCTTATACGAGGAAGGTTCAACCAAATACATGATAGTGGAAAAATAATGATAATACTTAAGATGAGAAGGAGTTTCTCTTATCCGAGTGGATCGTCGGACAAGTGTGATACATAGTGAGTATTTCACATACAATGATCATGACCAATGACGTATCACATAGAATTAATTTTGCACTTAGTTAACTCCTTAAGTCCTAAGTTAACTCACCCGTCACTTCACCAACCAAGTTTTTGGTGTCGTTGGTTAACTTACACCATGACCAAAGAAGAAGAAAATTCTTTATAGACAGCGGAAATGTTATTCCTTTTCGACACTCTCTACGTTTGGCCCATTCAAGCGTGTGTTCCTTGGTGAAGAATGAGACTTTTTATAGAATTTTTGGCCGAGAAACTATTATTCTTCTAAGCATGTCAGTGTTGCACGCTGAAAGCTATCTATGGCAAGTCACATCATCTTCAACTACCATTCTTGTCATTTAGCAAACTTCTTCTCGCATTGTAGTTTGGTCTTCTCGCCTATTCTTCTCGCGAGAGACTCTGTGATTCACTAATTTCTTCTTTTATTCATAGATATGTGTTTAGACACTGAAAACCGCGTAAAACGGGCATAACGCTTATGTAAAGTGTAATTTTGAATACTTATGAATTTACAACATAAACTAAACTTTTTTATATTCTTCTTATGCGTTTTGGCATCGATATTCTATATAAGAAGCTATAATAACGTGTATTCCTACACGTTATCACACCTCCAAATTTAGAATAATGCTTATCCTCAAGCATCACTCCGTATCATACTTGTCCCCAAACACAATTCCTCCCCCAAACACTCACCTTTATCCTTGTATTTCTAAACTTTTAAAAATACGGTCAAGTTTTATTCGTTATTCAGGATTTACTCTCATTGCGTACTTCTTGCGATAACATTTCTAAGTTCAAAATGTTGCAAGCTTAATACTCAAAATGCTCTTGTTCATTCCCTACAATAATTCTTACTTTCAAAATAAAAAATGGCTAAAATTTTTGAAGATTTTTTAATCTTTTTATTCGGTGAAAGAATGTTTTTTATTTCATTATGTACTTGCAGTTTGGCATGGAGTGGAAAATCATAGGTACTCTATGAGTCCGTTCCTCTCCTCAACTATAACTCTTATCACCTCTTATTACTCAACTTTCTAATTTTAACTTTTGAAGCTATGCTTTTTACCTTTGCGAGAGGAGGCAACATAGGAGTTGTTATTTTGAACTTAGGAGTTGTTATTTTAGCCATTACTCTCATCACATACTTCTCGCTATGAAAACAAACTTAATACTCAAAATACTTATGTTCATTTTCTACAATAATTCTTACTTTCAAAATCAGAAATGGCTAAAATTTTCGAAGATTTTTTAATCCTTTTATTCGACAAAAGAATGCTTTTTATTTCATTATGTACTTGTAGTTTGACATTGAGTGAAAAATCATAGGTACTCTATGAGTCCATTCCTCTCCTCAACTATAACTCTTATCACCTCTTATTACTCAACTTTCTAATTTTTAACTTTTGAAGCTATGCTTTTTACTTTTGTGAGAGGAGGCAACACAAGAGTTGTTATTTTGATTGAATCAATGAATACAAAAATTTTAAAATTTGCACTTTTTGGCTTAGTTATAACTTTTGCTAAAACACCTTGTTTTTAAACGCTTTAAGAGGATTTTCAAAAAGTTTCAAAGCTTTAGCTTGAACCTCACACACCCCCAAATTTAGTTTTTAGTGATGTCCTTATTGCTAAAAATGAATGGTAAGATTATTCACAAAAAAGTCTTATAAAAGACGTTTAAGGTAAGTAATGCTCGCCTAATAAACTATAGAAGTATGTCCTAAGTAAGGTTCCTTAACAAGTTAAATGCCTAAATAACATATGAAACTTTATTTCACATAGTTTTACTTCACTGAAGTTATCATTGAGATGCAAGAAAAAATTAAAGTGCTAAGAAGTGAGGAGTTAAACTTGCAACAAAAAAAACTGAACCTAAAAGTGTTGTGTCAAAATATGTACTTGTATTGTAAAGAACACAATTACAAAGAAATATAATTTACATAAGACAGAAATTAAAATTTATAAAATATAAAACTCAAAATACAGAGCAACCTCAAGTTCACTGCTGAGGTGGAGATTAAGAGGATTTTGCCTTGTCGCATGCTGCAGAGTCGTTTCGCATGAGGGGCGTTGCTATTTCTTGAGGAACCTCGGGCACCAAAATAATGTTGTAGATCATCGCGTGAGGATATCTTAATATTGCTCTGAACTGCATATCATTCGGCCTAATGAATGTTCTATCATTTCCATAATCACTTGATTTTGTACCTTGAACTCCACATTCTGTGATTTAAGTTCTGTGTTCTGTGTTTGTAGCTCTTGCACTATACATTGAAGTCCTTTGATTTGCATCAGTTGATGGGCATTTGCGTTGTCAACTTTTAATTCTAAATCACATAGTTGTTTTTTACTTTGCAAATGTATCTCATGTAGATTGATCTGGCATTACCTTATATCTTTAAATTCCCTCTTCATGGGTTCACAAACATGTTCATCAATGAATTTAAAGATGTAATTCACATCAACTTCCTCATCTTCTCTCACTGCCTTTTCCTTGTCTTTCCGCGAAGATTTAATAATTTCTCTTGGTGGTGAGGGAAGATTCATCTCGCCATATACCTCGGGGTTAGTTTCTTTTTCCCCTTAGAGTGGATCATCAACAACCTTCTCTTTGGACTCCCTTCTTTCTGAGGATAATCTGGATCTGCCTGTCCCATCCTCTTGATCTATGAGTGTGTTTGGATCAAAGAAAGAATCATGAAATTCGTCCTGGTTTGAGCCATCAAGATCTGGTGATTTGGATTGGCTAGTTAGGTCTAATTTTACTATGGCGAGAGAATTATCAATTTTTTTGCCTTGTAAAGGATATGTCAATTTGGATTTTTGGAAGAATTGACGAATTGGATTTTATAGGTTTGTAATTTTGGATCTGCGTGGGTGAAATTGGCATTTTCGTTTTGAAGGGCAAGTTTTTTGGAGTGGTGGCAAGGGGTTTAATGAAAGCGAGAGGCATTGGGTCCTTAGAGTTCTTGGCCTTTGAGACTTTCTTTTCTTTGAGGTTGAGGCCTCCTCATCACCTCGCCTCTTTTACTTAAGAGGAATTTTTTTATCTTCAACTTCCTTTTCTTTTTTTTTCTATCACCTTCACTTTGCGATCAACCTTTTGATCTTGTTTCATCTCTTATTTTTTTATCTTTTTGGTTGTCGCTTTATTTTTTTCGAGTGCTATGATGCAACCTAGGTTGGCTGCATTGCAAATTTCATCTCTAACGTATGCAATTTGTGAAAATTATTCTAACTCAGAGCATGCATTTAGACAAAGCCTTTTTTTTAGATGCGGGAATGGCTTAGGTCCTCACAAATGTTGCAACGAGGCTTCTATGTGCTCACAGATGGTTTTGTGCACGTCCATGGGTATCTCCCTTAAAATGCAGTAGAGAAGTATTATCCTTTCAAGTGAAATAGTATTGTCGTGGCATGTGAGTATCAACTTCTTTTCACAAATACCAACTAGAAACTTGTCGCCGTCTTCAAATTATACGGGAAAAGCTAATACTTTCTGTTAGTAGTTACATCCCACTTTACCCTAGACCAGGCTACTTTCTCCAATGCGTCTTGCATATCACAGATTGTTGGTTCCTTAAAGATTGGTTCCCCTACTACGACTTGGTCTAATTTGTATAACGCATTGTTTACCTCTGGTCCATAAGTCACTTTTTTCCCTTTACAATGGCATTATGATTCTGTGCATTGAACTTTCCATTGTAAAAAAAAATTACCACTCCACGTCTAATTGCATTCACCCCTCTGAAAAACTCTTGTCATCTTAGCACTTTAATGGGTGATGCGAGAAAAAGTGGTAATTGGCCTTCAAACTGGAAGAATCATTTTTCCACCATGAATTGCTTACTCAAGTCCTCAAAAAGGTCATCTTCCTTTTCAACTTCTAGGCTCTCCTCTTTTTGCTGAGCCTTTTCTTTCTTTACTCGCCTTTTGTCAACTTAACCTTTTGACGGTCTCTTTTTTCTTGGTTGTTTTTCCACAACCTCGTCCTCTAAAGGACTTAATTCCTTCAAATCCTTTTGAAGATCCTCCCACAACTCTTCAGTAGATTTTGCTTTGCCCTTGCTCTTATCTGTGGAGAGAGCCAACTTTTCAGTTTTGTTCAGGAGTTCTGCCCGCTCCCTCAACTTTCTTTCTTTCTTTTCTTCCATCGAGGCCTTAACGCCTTGAGCTTGAACTTTAATTTTTAATGCCCTTATTTTAATTTTTCTTTCTTTTTCTTAACTTTTGTCACCACTCTTCCAAATTCTATTTGAGCAATTAACGAGGAAGGTTCTTTTTTGCTTTCTTCTTCTAACACTTCCTCAATTTCCTCGCCAACTCCTTCCTCTTCTATTTCTTTCTCTTTTTTTTCTTTCTTCTTCTTTTTTCTCTTTTTCATCCTTCTCTAATTGTTCTTTCCCCTCTCTCTCCTCCTCTTTTTGTTTCTTCTTTTCTTACTCTCTTATTCTCACTCTTCTCTCTTTTTCTTTGAAGAGTAGCTTAAGCAATATACCAACATTCTCAGTCATCATCGATACCTCCTTTACTTGGAAGATGAAGGGATTCCATCCTCCATCCCAGAAATGTCACTCGAGCTGGCCAATGCTTCACAGGACATGGAAACCAATTGTGCTAGCTCCAATGTAGAACCATCGGAGTACACGACCTCAGTGTCTTTCTTCTTAGAATGAGTGGTCGTGTTCTTTGCTTCTTGCTTCTCATATTTCTTGCTAGACTTGTTTCCAACCATTTGAAAAGGTGTAAAGGGAATAGGATGAAAAGTAAAAGGGGAATGAAAAGAATCTTACTTTGTCACCAGAGAAGATGATCGGAAAGCATGAGAGACTTGTTTGGTGAAAAGATTGTAATTAGGTTTGGAAAGGGTTTTTAAAGACTTCATTAACTTTGAGTTAAGGTTTGGTTACCACTTGGTAATGTGTTTTAATTGAGACTTGACATCATGACATAAAGGTTTGGTTTTCAAGGGCAGCTTGCAATCATTACTTTTAAAATTCAAATTTTAAAAGAAATGAAACATTTTGAATTCTTGAAATTCTAATTAAAACACATTCCTTTTGCTCAATACCTTGCGAGAAGATTAAAATGCCTAATACGTTTTGATGTCAACCCTTCTCGCATGGTGGCTTCATCGCGAAAAACTCTAACTTACTTCACGTAAAGGTTTTGCGAGACGACTCACACTTCCTAACCTGAAAAGAATAAAAAACTAAACTAAAACTACCAAAATAATTTACCAGTGTGAGAACAATTACAAGTATAATAATTATAAGAAAAAAATTTGTGAATGCAAATAAAAATAGGAAAAGTTATATGTTACAGATGCATCCTTGAGTCTAAGGTCATTTTGGTGAGAAAGAACCGTGTCTCATCACTACTGCTTCTCATAGCCTTCCTTGCCTTGTCGTCTTCTCCTAAACTTCTTGGATCATTTGCTACATGGCTCTTTGCGTCTTGATTGCTCATTTCAACAAGCTTCTGCTTTCAATCATTCATCACAATGTTCAAATGATCTTTTCTTAGTCCTTACCACATAGTTAGTTATGATACAAATCTCACTAAGCTAAATGAGTGGACAATTCCCTTGACGCCTTCATATAGATTCTGAATTCAAGCAAATTTCATCATTCATGATATTACGTGTTTTGAGGTTTTCAGCTTCATTTTTGAGCAAACGCATCCATTGAGATTTCTCTTGGTTACTTACCAAAAGATACATTGACCCTCTGGCTGGTTCAAGCAATCACATATTACTCTAGTACCTTGAACTTCTTTATGCGATCTTCGGCTAAATGCATGATTCACCAGGATCAAATGTTTTGTCTAAAACTGAAGTCAAATCATACTCTAAGTTTTAAAAACTCAATTCCTCGGCAATGACACAAAAAAATTGATATAAAATTTTATTTTTTGGACTTAGAGATGCATGCTTGTGATATATATTTAGTCTAAGTGATACGTCATTGAACTTATTCATCGCATGCAAGATCTCACTATATTTCTTTATATCGCGTGGTTGATCCTATGCAGTAAGTCATTGGTCATGGTCATAGCATGTGAGATGCTCACTATGTACCTCTTCGTTGCATAATAGCTAAGTCCTTGTTGAGTTCAAGTTTTCCTACTACTAACCCAAGTGCAAGCGATACAGTAGGTTTACCTAAATGATCCAAGGTCGAACACGAGGAATTGATTTAAGACATTAGTTCTAGGATTTACTTATCATCTAGGCGATATAATAGAATTAAAGAATGTACAAATAAACTAAAACTACTTATCTACGCCTAGACAATCTGTAAAGGAGGAATAAGGATGTGGTGGAAAAGCGAACTAATATGTATGCGAGAAAGGGTGAAGGAATGTCCATGCATTATAATGCAATTAACCAATGTGATAGCTTTGATGCGATGTAACTTGCTTAACCAACTTATGGTTGAGATATGCTCTTTTTAGAGTCATTAACTATCATACATGGTCACCTTTTGGAATTCACATGACTAAGCGTAATTAGGTAAGATATAACACAAGAGTTCACTTATAAGACTTATAAAACTTTGGGATCAAGACCAGCAACCTCTCGACGCCTATTGTCCATACTTGTTCGCCTTTTAGAATACAAATGATGAAAGTTATCTCACAAGGGAGAGAAAGCTCTTCCTTGTGCACGTAAGCTATGTCCTTGCTACGTTCCCTCTTGGATAGTTGGTGACATGCACTGGCCAAACAATGAAAATAGCACAACTAACGTGATAACATTTATAAGCTAAACTTCTTATCAAGAACTTGTCATAAACCTAAACTACTATTAACACATTAATATCGAAAAATTCAAGAAGTGATGGATTGAAAAGGTATGCATGTAATATATATTAAAGAATGTAGGCCTTTAACCATTGTACAATATGAACAACATATATTAAATACCAAAATGATAGGAAAAGAGAATGCAAGTGAATACAAGATAGAGGAAATGCGGGATGGATTCTCCATCATTTAGACTTTAAGCTTTCACTTACAGCATGTCCAAAGCAGAAGAAAATTCTTTATAGACGGCGAAAAGGTTATTCCTTTCTGCCACTCTCTAGGGTTTGGCTCATTCAAGTGTGTGTTCCT
Source organism: Cucumis variabilis (assembly GCA_037974545.1). NCBI lineage: Eukaryota > Viridiplantae > Streptophyta > Magnoliopsida > Cucurbitales > Cucurbitaceae > Cucumis > Cucumis variabilis. Next base: position 10,453,824 of record JBBPDI010000025.1, on the reverse strand, counting down.
TGTGAAGAATGAGACATTTTATAGATAACTTTTGATGGGAAAACTTCTATTATTCTGAGCATGTCAGTTGTACGCCAAAAGATGTTTGTGGCGTGTCATATCATCTTCAACTATCATTCTTGTTGTCTAACAAACCTCTTCTTGCATTGTAATTTGGTCTTCTCGCGAGAGACTCTGTGATTCGCTAATTTCTTCTTTTGTTCATACACTTGCGTTTAGACACTGAAAAACCTCGTAAAATAGGCATAACACTTATGTAAAGTGTATTTCTGAATACTTATGAATTTACAACATAAACTACGTGTTTTGACATTCTTCTTATGCATTTTGGCCTCAATATTCTTAAGAGGCTATAATAACGTGTATTTCTACATGTTATTAGTATTGTATACTCATTCAAAGGGGAAAACATTGTGAATTACCTGAAAAGGAAGGCGGTTGATGACATAAAAAGAGGTGAGGGCAATCTCTCTCTAAAAAATTTTCAGAATAAGAAGCAGAGATGAGTTGAGCATGAATAAGTCTAGAACGTGACGATATTTGTGTTCTACTCTTCCATTTTGCTTGGAGGTGTATGGACATGAGCTTTGAATCAGAATGCCTTGTTGGGTGCGAGAGTCCTTATATTTTGTCGTATCATCAATGCAAAGAATTTTAATTGTGATAGAGAATTGTGTGTGAACCATACTTGAAAAGTCAACAAATATTTGAATAAGGAAGAACGATGTTTAATAAAGTAAATCCAAGTAAAATGAGAATAGTCATCAATAAATAACATAAAATATCAATAACCATTAACAATAGTACATGGAGCAGAACCCCAAATGTCAGAATGAATAAGGTCAAATGGTGTATCACATAACGAAGCAGAATTAGAAAATGATAAAGTAGGTTGTTTCATAAGTTTGTAATTTAAACAGTCAAAAGGACTAAATTTAGAGAGATTATTCAAGGTGCCAGTAGAAACTAAATTACAAAGTTTATCAGATGATGCACGACTTAGGCGAAGATGCCACTGATATAGTGTTATCAGTGACTGGAGCAGAAATGGGTGGAAAACGAAAGAGTGTTGGATACATGTGAGCTCAAATAATTGTCCCATCTTCCATTCTATACCAATCACTTGTTCCGTCTGAGGATCCTGAACCTGACTCCTATGAGAAGAAAAGACAGTGGTTAGTCTGAGATTACATAATTGGCTAACAGAGACTAGGTTGAATGTAAGATTTAGGACATGATAGGTGTTGGAAAGATATATGGTGGGTGTATTAACAGTGCCAATGTGAGAAATAGACATGTGATTACCATCAACAAAGTGGATTGAGGGAAGGGATTGAACAGAAATAGAGGAGGTTAATAATTAATTGTCAAAAGTTATATTATTCAACAAGTTGAGTCAATGAGCCAAAAGGTACCTTAGGTGATAACAAGAGTAGTAGAATTGGAAGAGATTATCTGTTTTAGTAAGTTGTGAAGGTCAGATGGTGTGGCAGCAATAACAACAAATGAAGAACCAATTTTGGGAGAAAACTTGGCGATATCGTTTTTCTCCATTCCAAGAAAAAATGAACAGTGCCAAATAAATTTTCTCTTCCTAATTAGAACACCAAAAACTGTTGGCTTTTTTGACCTTAATCTCAAATTAATTTATTTTAATTAATTAATTAATATTTTGATGATAACAAATCTGATTTTTTTTATTGATAGTTTTATTAATTTGAATAGTCCATAACATAGAGTTTGGAAAAATGATTCTAACGCCTCTTGAATCACCCAAATCGAAGTTCAAACGAAGAAAATATTGCTAAAAGAAACTT